>JAJEJO010051885.1:0-64685 GCA_020662805.1 Glaucomys volans
TGTAGATTGTAAAGAGTTCCAAAGCCACTGTTTCATTCTCATATTTCTCAGAGGCCTATATGCTTTTAAACTTTGAACGTAGACAGGAACAAAATTTCTCTATACATACACAATATAACCCTACTGCAATGTTTTAAATTTGCAATCTATTAGTGAGTCTTGAAACATATTCAGTTGATCTAAATCTTTCCTTTTTAATGAAATAGACCCAAAGAGACAGATATGAAGATAAACACTGGTTTCTGAAACTTAGTATATATACCTATTTCTATCTTGATCATCTACCTAGCCATTATTTTTCAGTTTTATAAAAATGATTTAAAGAAAATCTGTCTTAAGAAAATTGTCAGAAATGAATTATTAGCATAACAATTCTATGGCTTCATGGTAGACTACATACGCAATACTTATTATATAAGCATTTGTAGGTTTGCCTATAAGATGATGCCATTCTTTTACCACTTTCTCCTTCCACAACTCCCATCCTGGTTTTTTGTTTGTTTAAACTGTGTTCTAGAGACATTACAAAAGGGGTTAATATTAAGTCTTAGGGATTTAAGTAAGTATTGTCAAACACCATGAAAAAAATTAAATATTCCCTTCTTCCTATTTGTAATTTTAGTTCAGCTACTACAGTTATGCATTTTGTGTTTTCTATGTATAGCAAACACTGTTTCAATATTTGTGAAGTCCGGAAACTTCTTGGCTAGGTTTTAATTTCAAAGAACAACAGTTGCCAGATTAGGGACATACAAAGTGAGTACTATTTATTCTTTCATACTCAGAATGGAAACTTTACTACAGATCTTTTCTTTCAATACACCATAGAGGACAGGTTATATGGTTAAGTGGAAACAGATGAGAGTTTTGCAATGTTATTACAAATTTGGATTATTTAACATTTTCTTTTCTCTTCAAGCATATGTTAATCTCAGTTTATCTGTGGTTCTAAGTGTTGGTATAGTTCATTTTGCTCATAAAATGATATCTGTAGACTTGTGAGGAAGATCTCTCAAATTGTCAGGCCATAGTCATTCTCAGTAGTTTTCAATGAAAGCACAATTCACTTGTGCTATGGGTTTCATATGGTTTGAGTGTGTCTCCCTGAGGTTTAAGAAGTGGGACCCAGTGGAAAGTATGTAAGTCATTGTGGGTTCTACCTTCATGAATGAATGAACGCTGGTTTCAGACAGATTGGGTCTTCCAGAACTGAGTTCCTGAGAGAATGAGTTATTATAAAAGAATAAGCCTGGCTCCTCCCTGGTCTCTCATTTCATGTCTTGCCATCCGAGCTCCCTGTTCCACATATGTTCCTGCCATTGTGATACCGTCCGGCATGAGGACCTCACCAGAGTCCAACGGATGGTGGCATCATGCTTTTGAACCTCCAGAACAATGAGCTAAATAAACCTCTTTCCTTCATGATGAAGTTCTTAGCCTCAGGTGTTTTGTTACATGAACACTGAAGAGACTAAGACAATATGGCAACAATGTTTTCAAATGTTTCCCTGTCGAATTTTATTTTATTTATAACCTTGCTTAAAGAGAAGAAATACTGCTTTCTATCTGCATATGGAAAGAAAGTCACATTTTGATATCTACTCTAATATTCCATTTCTAATTTCCTTGGTAATGCTTACTTATTGAAACCTAAGAAAAGTATTTTAAGGTTAGTTTTTGAAGGACTTTCAAACAAAGGTGACACCATTATACCTCTTTCAATAAAGCCAGAAATTTTGAGTGGATGGACCAATTTAGTATTAACTCTCCTAGCCACTTTGTGAATTCTTAGTATGCATGTATGTTTGGAAAATATTTCCACTTTGGCCTCATCAAAACAGAATTGTAATTAAGTCAAGCACTCAAATACCATTCTTAATAACTCTTCTATTAGGCTACAGGATTTAAAAATTATTTATTTTTATTTTTTATCTTTTTTTTTTTTTTTTTTTTGGTACTGGGGATTGAACTCAGGTGCACTTAAACCATTGAACCACTTCCCCAGTCTTTTTATTTTTTATTTTGAGACCGGTCTCACTAAGTTGCTTACAGTATTGCTAAATTACTGAGGCTGGCCTCAGACTTGTAATCCTTCTGCTGCAGCCTCCTGAGTCACTGGGATTACAGGCATGTACCACCATGCCTGGCTCTAAGACTATTGTTTATTTTAATTCATCTGTTAGTAATTCCTCTGTGATGGGTCTGAAATATTTAAATGAAGATTTTAAATGACTCATGCACTTTGGGGGGTGGGGAAGGGAAATACCAGGGCATTGAGTTTTCCACTTTTACATGCTAATATTTGATGGCATTACAATTAAATTCACCAGTCAGAGCTCTGGTGATTTGAGATATTTTAAAATGCCATTTGTCTACCTGTTATTGTAAATTCTGGAGGAAATGGCATCTATAATTTTTATTATACAGTCATTTGTATTTTAGTATCAAAAGAGATTTTTAGATTATATAAGTCTGAACATAAGCTTTAACATTAAGAAATCCAAAGCCAGGCGCGGTGGCGCACGCCTGTAATCCCAGCGACTAGGGAGACTGAGGCAGGAGGATTGCGGAGTTCAAAACCAGCCTCAGCAACTTAGCGAGGCCCTAAGCAACTCAGTGAGACCCTGTCTCTAAATAAAATACAAAATAGGGCTGGGGATGTGGCTCAGTGGCCCAGTGCCCCTGAGTTCAATCCCCGGTTCAAGAAAAAAAAAAAAAGAAAAGAAAAGAAATCCATACTCCCTCTGTTTTTAGGTTAAATCAAAACTTCTTGGAAATCCACAAACTAATCACATTATATCTGTTTTTTGAGAATTACTCCTAGACTCTAAATTTGTAAGATTCTTTTAAAATTCCTCATAATCTCACTACTTCCAAATCTAATTTAGTCTTATCCCATATAAAGACACTGACCATCCAATAAATATTTGATTTTTATCATAAAGAAGCATACATTCAGTAAATGTACTATCAAAAATAGTCTCAAAAATTCTTGTTAAGTGTATTATAACATCAAGTGATTAATGAAAAGGTACTAATAAATGTGAGTTTTATAAAATAGAGCTACAAAATAGTTGTCCTATCATCCTCCTGATGCATTTTATCTATATTATATAATGTATTATATTAATAATACATATCATAGATGCCATTATATTAAAATTCATACCATTTTAGAATGCAAAGACCCTTAGAGACCTTCTGCACTGGTGACTCTCAGGTTGGATTCACCTTCATAGCTTTAAAATGTGCTGAAGCTGTGCCTCTACGATAATTAAATCAGAATCTCTGTGACAGGACCTAGCTATAAAGATTTTAAAATTCCCTAGGTGATTCGAATACACAGCCTAGCCAGGCATGGTGGCGCAGGCCTGTAATCCAAGTGACTTGGGAGGCTGAGTCAGGAGGATCGCGAGTTCAAAGCCAGCCTCAGCAACTTAGCGAGGCCCTAAGCAACTCAGTGAGACCTTGTCTCTAAATAAAATACAAAATAGGGCTGGGGATGTGGTTCAGTGGCTGAGTGTCCCTGAGTTCAATCCCCAGTTCCAAAAAACAAACAAACAAACAAACAAATACACAGCCTAATATAAGTGCTAGAGGCCTAGGCTAATGGTCCTCAAACTCAGATGTACATAAGATTTACATACAGAGTTTGTTAAAACACGGACTCCTGACCCTGAACCTGAGAGAATCTAATTCAAAAGATCTGGACTTGGATCTGAAAAATTTCAGGATCCCAAGCACTATAAACTGAATTATTTTCCCTAAAATTCGGGTGATTTTTCTTTTTTCTTTCTTTTCTTTTTTCCTGCTTGAAATAATACACATTTATTATCTTGTACTTTTGGAGAATGGAAGTTCAAAATTGGTCTCGCTGAACTAAATCCACATATCAGAAGGACTGGGTTCTTTTCGGGTGGGTCTAGGGGAGTACCCATTTACTTGTCTCTTTCCGGTTTTTGTGGATTGCCTTGCACACTCTTAGATAATCCAGGATACTTCCCCCATCTCAGGTAAGCTGATTAAGAACTTTAATTATCTTAATTCCCAGGTGATTTTTCATTCCAAATGTGATTGTATTTTTAGTAAGGGCTTGTTGTGGTGTAGATAATAAGGCGTCTCCCAAAAACTCATGTATGAGACAATGCAAGAATGTTCAGAGGTGAAATAATTGGGTTATAAGAACCTTATACAATCAGTGGATTAATCCACTGATATGGATTAACTGTGCAGGTAACTGTAGACAGGTAGGGTATGGCAGGAGGAGATAGGTCACTGGGGAGTGCCTTTGAGATATATATATTTTGTTTCTGGTGAGCAGAGCTTTCTCTCTGCTTCTTGGTTGCTATATCCTAAGCTGCTTCCCTCTTCCATGCCCTTCTACCATGATGTTCTGCCTTTCCTCAGACCCAAAGCCATGGAGTTGTCTGACCATGGACTGAAACCATGAACCAAAATAAACTTTTCCTCCTCTACATTTTTCTTCTTAGGTATTTTAGTCACAGTGACGAAAAGCTGACTATAATAGACCTTTAGGAGGTAATTAAGTTCAATGAAGTCATAAAGGTAAAACCTTTTAAGAGGGATTGAGAGAAAATCTCAATGCATAGGACATATGAAATCACAACCAGAAGCTACTGTCACCAAGTCAGGAGGAAAGCCCTCATCTGAAACTGAATTGGCTATCACCCTGATTTTGGACTTCCCAGCATCAGAATTATGAGAAATGAATTTCTGTTGCATAAGTCACCCAGCCTATGGCATTTCATTGTGGTGGCCCAAGCTAATGCCAGTGGTTCACGAACCAGACTTCACTTGAGTAAGCCATGTCCCCCACAAGTTCTATATTATTTTAATTTGTCTGGGGGATAGTGCAAGGCATTGTTATATTTTTAGAAGTTTCCTAAGTGGTTTTAAAGTATAACTAGGATGGAAAACAGCTAGGCCAGTTTCTTTCATCTATAACTAAGGATGCTAAGACTAGAAAGGGGTTAAGTGATTTGCCAAGCTATCATGGTTTGTGCTGTTGCTTAATTTTCCAAAGTTAAAAGGACAATAAGAGAAATAATTTCTTCTGTGGTTATACCAAGTATGTAAATGACCAATCTTAGAACTCAGAATTTTTAATTTCTAGTATTAATTCAATCATCTTTCCCCAAACCACATGAAAATTTGCCTACCTCAGACAGATTCAGTTTAAAGGACTTTCCTAATATACTATAATCCAAGATTATTATAACCCGTTTTCTAGTTCTACTTATAGAACTACTTATAACAGTGGCTACATGCTTAATAACTGATCAGAAAGTAATATTTGTATGTATTCTGTGGCAATCTCCACAATATAATATTAATCTGCCCACCATGAATGGGAATTGCTATCTAGCATAAGCCTTCTTGTCTGTAGTTAGATTTTAAAATTTTGTTATTTTATCATTAAAAATGGTAGCATCATCCAAATGACCTTGCTAAATAAAAATAACTGCTCAAAAATGGCACACTCTGAAAAATCATAAAAATGAAGGAAAACACAGAAGAAATTGTGTATTTTTTGGAGTGAGAAAATGATCTAGAAACATCTCATTGGACTACCGTACTCAAATTTAACATTAGCAGATTGTCAGTTATTCCTTGTCTAAAACATACTATAAATACAAAACAGCTTAGATTTTCTTTGCTCACCATCATTAATCTTATCAGCAGAAGTCTGAATGGCCTCAATATTAAATATTTTATTGGAATTCCTTATGTCTAACACTCAGCCATCTAAAGTGTGAAATGAAACATTAACTGTAATGTGAAATAAACTTCATTATATAAGCCAAAATTGAAATCAAGTACTATTTTTCCCAAATTGCATAGCCAATAAAAATCATTTAGGAAGAAATACACTAGTGAATAAAACCAATATCATCGCATTTTATATAATTATTACACAAGAACAAATGAGGCAAATAAGAATATTTTAATCAATACTTGATTTAGTGTGAGTGCTTGTTTAGTAACAGTCCTTTAGAACGTTTGTTCGCAAACTTTCTGTATGTTAGAATCACAGCGATTTAAAAACCTTGGGAATTATTACTTGAGCACCAGAAGTTCTAAATGTTCTTTAAGGTTCTTGTGCAACAAGGCTTGGGGACCACTACTATGCATAACATTGGTTCTAACTGACCGCACATTAGAAAGAACTGTCTGGTACCTTTAAAAGTAGCATGCCTGAGCTGCATCCTAGAAAGATGTAAGTTAGAATTTCTGAGGGTAAGACCAGGGATTGACGTCGGTATTTGCAGGTGATACTACAGTGCAGAAAGGGGTTAGAATTTCTATTGCAAATAGTGCCAGGGCCATTCCTTATCTCCTCTTGAATCTTACAATACAAAATCCCATAAGGCTAGGCTTACTAGCTACTACAAAACTGGTGTAATCTCAACTATTTTAGCAGGGTTGTGAGGGGTAGTGTGTAATTCATCTTACTTGGTTCTGATGAGGCAAAATATTATGATGTGATGGTCAGCCACATATTTATCAAGTCAGAATCAATCAATCTATCAATCAAACGACTCCACCAAACAAACAAACAAAACTATGCACATTCCAGTCCACATAAGACTGATTATAAGTGGTGATAATAAGCAATTATTTATTGAGTTCTCACTCCTTGCCAGGCAGGCGCTTCATATGCAATGTTTTATTTACTCCTTAGGGAAACTGAGATGAGTATGAATATTAGACTTCTACTGATAAGGAAAGTGGAACGAAAAAATGTTAAATGACTTGTCTGCCTGAAGCCGTACAGTAAATGACATGACAGAGTCTAAATTTGAGTCTAGTTTTGTTCAACCTCAAAATCCAAGCTCTTGGTTGAGGAAAACAATAAATTCTCCACAATTGCATCTAGACTGGGACACAGTCACAATCTGAAACTTCATTCTAATTTAATAAACGTGCACTGTGCTAGGAAATAGGAGGAAGAAATTTTGAAAGGAAGAAGACAGTTTCTAGCATGAAGAAGCTTATAGGTTAGTACAGGAGATAAAAGGAAAACAAACAAACCTCTAAAGGAAAACTCTCCAGGGACAGGATAACTGGCATCCTGAAAGGCAAGTTTAGTTTCCTTGCAATTATGTTATTTTTGGAGTCACATGTGCTTAAGTTATTGATGAATAGATTTATTCTGGCCTTATGTATTCAGTTTACCCAGTCCCAAGGATGAGAAAATCTATAGGTGGAGGGTAAGGCAGTTTCACAAAAGAGAATAAATTTGACCTGAGGGGGAAAAGTATTTTAAGAATTGAAGGAGTTATACAGTCATGGGTCATGACTAGTTAAATCCTACATGGCAGATTGTAGTTTAATTGAGTGATTTTAACTCAGTAAGAGAAACCATCTAAATGTAACAACCCTGTAATATTGGTGTCCTTTAGCTAGAACCCAGAATAAACCAATGACAATAAAAAAAATACTTTTTGGGAGGGTACCAGGAATTGAACTCAGGTCACATCCCCAGCCCTTTTTATTTTTTTATTTTGAGACAGGGCCTCGCTAAATTGCTGAGGGTGGCTTTGAACTCACAATCCTCTTGCCTCGACCTCCTGAGTTGTTGGGATTATAGGCCTGTGCCACTGCACCAAAAAGTACATTTTAAAAAATTTGGTCCATCAAGAACATGAAAGGGATGCCTCTGCTCTATGTAGATGACCTCAATACAGAAAAAAAAAATCCCTTTTTCTTTTTTACCGTAAACAACAACAACAACATGAACTGAAAGGGTAAAATAAATTTCTTAAGTATTAACTGGAAACTAAGAGAGATGAATAAGTTGTAAGAAAACATCCTAGGTCTCTAAAGCTTAACTTTTCCTATTCAGAAATTTTACATCTCAGCAAGGAGAGTTACCAATAAGGACTTGCAGCTAGAATGGGTAGACAGAGATGAACACTAAAAGATTGGAGATGGACAAATATACAGATTTTCAAGAAAAAAATTTGACTTCTGAAACCAAGATAAGAGACTTTTCACAGGCAATGAGAAAAATTAATAAACCTATCATTGAAGTAACATGCACTTAGAAAAAAGGAAGGAGAAATTTAGTAGAAGTTAGCAAGAGTTTGCTAAATAGTCATTTCCTTTTTTGACAATGTCGCTACATCAGTCGAGCAAAGACATCTAACAAAGTGCATCAGCTGTTTGTTTGCAGCTGCATCTGGGAGAAAGGGCTCACTTTTTCCTCAGCTTTCAACTGGGGTGAGGGTGAGGGTACACTTTCCTAATTCCTATAAAGGTGCCATACACCTATGCACACTAGCTTGCTGCCCAGGGACAGGGAAGAAAATATGCCTAGGGAACATGGGTCCTCAATTGATGAGAATATGCAACGGCATGGGCAATCTGTGTCAGATGGCCGTGGAGGGTACCTGAACACAAGAATTTAACTGAATATAGACTGGATTTCCAGAGCATGTAAAATTGGCAGATAGAATTCCTCAGTTATGCTCATAGTACCCAACATATCAACAAGATAAAGAAGAGGCCAAAATTAACACAATAAAATTCACTAGAAACACATGTAAGTGTGGAACACAAACTGCAATGTCTATTGGTTGGAGACAGGTGTTGTAGCAGCAATTCTGAATAACAGTTTACAGCTTTAGGGCTTTAGTAGATTGTAAAATAAGAATCAATAGGGGTAATATAATTAGAAGAAAAATACAGTAATTAGAATGAAGCATTGAACATCATTCTACTCTATCATTTGGATGAAAGCTTTAATTCAATTCTTAGGATCAGGTTTTGAGAGGGATCCTGGTAAAGTCCAATGGATGAAGAAACGTTGATGGAGGGGGGTATGTACTCAGGCAAATGGAAGCATTCTCCTTCAGAACCAAGGCTAGATGCATATTGTAGACTCAGAAGGCAGAATTACAGATTTATGGAGACATACTACAATGGGAGCTCTTTGAAACAGTAGATGTCATACAGAGTAGATTTCCAAGTCAAGTCATGGTAAATGACAGTAGGTACTGCCTCCTTTCAAGAATTCTCAAAACTGGTTTTGCGTTATAATCAAGTGGGAAGAGATTTTAAAATGTTGACCATGCTGATGCTTAGACCCTCCCCTAGAGCTCCTGATTTATTGGTGTAAAAAAAAGAATTTATAATAGCTGATGATTTTAAGGTATTAGGTTGGAGAATAACTGACTAGAAGGCTACTTGTTCCAGTGAGTGTGGTAGTACATGCCTGTAATTTCAAGCTACTCAGGAGACTATGATGGAGGGTTTCAAGTTTGAGCCCAGCCTGGGAAAAATAGCAAGAACCTGCCCCTCAAGACAAACAAACAAACAGAAAACATTATTTGTTCAGAAGTTAAATAAATTAAACCCGATGTTTTCGCTAAGGTCTCTTTCAAATTTGAAAAGATTAATGGAAATTAACAAATGGATTACTTACTACTAGTCCTTTACACAATTTATCCTAATAATTAGTAGACGTAAATCTCTTAGCACTGTGTTTGACATGTAGTAACTAACTCTCAATGAAGTTTAGCCATTTTTAATGCATTCTCTCTGTAACTCTTCAGTGGAGGTATTATCTCTCTACACTACAGATTAGGAAACTAAGACTGAATTTAACTTAGCTTTCCACAGTTCACCATAAGTTGCAAAGTAAGGATTTAAATCATATTAAGACAAGTTCTGAATTCCAGAGCCCCCTCTGTCCTCCACAGGCCATCTTTAACACTTAAGAAAATGTATGCAAATTAGTGGTGTACCTGAGTGAACATTTAACAACTTTAACAATACCATTTCCTCCAGACCTGCTTGTGAGGAATCTTTTAAATGCAATTTCTGAAAAAAGAGAAGCATAAAAGTAGACATTTTTCTAAAAATGCAGCTGGATAGGTCCTCCTTTAGATTTTTGGAACCTCTGAGGTCAGGGGGAATGGAAGCAGGTGACCCTTCAGAACTCAAAGCAAAGCTCTTGAAAGCAAACACTGAGAAAAGCACTCCTCCCAGTAAAACACCTTCCATTGTAATGAATGAGTAAATAGCCTACACATCTATCACTTCCGTACAGTTGAGTTGGTAGGGGAAATTGGCCCCAGGTGATGTCTCTGGTCAGCTCTAACAACTCCCTGGGGCTGGTTGGACTGGGTTGTTTGTCTGCTTTTAACAAAACTTGAGGAAACTTCTCCAAAAGGCTGTGACTACTAAGGTGGCAAATGCTCCCCCTAAAGAACTTGGGTAGATGAAGGATCTCCCCCCTACTCACACACCCACATACACACACCCATGAGATAAGATGATGAGATAAGATGATAAGATAAATGAAATTTCCTCTTGTGAGTTGCAAACATCAAATGCTCTGCTCCCAGCCCTTCATCTCTTATGTTTAAAATCTGTTCAGTTTGCAGGGCTCAGTGCTTCCGGATTTAGTGTATTTTGTTGATACAGCCAAGGCGAGAACTGCTTCTGATTTGGTGAGTTCCCTCTCTTCTGTTCCCGGGTGCGGGAGAAAAGGGGGAGTCATTATTTTGGAAGCGGCAGAAAGTAGCAAGGCATCAGCCCTAGTGGGATTCTTTACGTTCTCCCGGCTTTGCTCTCCGAGGGCTTCAGGGAAGCATCAGTTCTTCCTCTCAGGCCTCCAAAAGTTGTCTTTCCTTTGGGTACGATCCCAGAGTCGAACCTAAAGCCTATGCGTTCTAAGAAACTTGCTAGAGAAAGTTAGAGCCAAAGAGGCCTGGCAGGGCAGGGGTGCATGGAGTCCGGCCGGTGGTGGGGAAGGCCGAGCGCAGCTCTGGGCGGCGAGTCCCGGGAGAAGAGCAAAGCGCGGGGAGGGCCGGAGGTCGGGGTTCGCCAGGGGAGGGGTCCCAATTTCCCCTTCCCCATCCTCGCCTCCCCCGGCTCTGCTGACGTTGCGGTTTCCTCCTCCCTCCAGAGGAGCCTCTGCGCCCGCGGAGTACCGCCCTCCGCCCCTTTTCGCCCACACCCCACCCGCCCGCTCTGGCCCGGCTAGCAGTAGCGCCGCCCGAGGCTGCAGCGGCGCATCCCGGGGCGCGGCGCCCACCGGCACCCATGGCGCGGCGGTCGAGCTGAGGGTTCGGCTCCTAGCGGGCCGGGGGCCCGGACGCCCTGGAGTGACCGGGGCGGGAAGGAGCTCGAGGCTGACGGGGTGACGCCGGAGAGGACAGAGCCTCGGCAAGGAGAGGTAAGTGGAGGGGCGCGCGCTGGGCGGCCGGGGCGCGTGGCGGGCACTGCCCTGGATCCCGCGCCGCACAACTTTCTTTGAGTCTCGGGCGGGTCGCCGGCAGGGCCGGCCGGGAGCCTCCGTGGAAGCTCAGAGCCACGTCCCTGATGGGCGCCGCGGGCTGCGCGCGCGGGCCCCGCTGGGCTGGACTCCCCAAGGGCGCCCGAGGCGTGAAACCCGAGGCGTGGGCTTCCCCAGCGGCGGAGCTGCCTTGAAGGCAGCTGTTAGTTCCTTTCACTCCTTGAGTGGCCAGCACCGAGCCTGAAGCCCCGTAGGAACCCGGGATCGCTTTTGGTGCCTCGAGGCTGGCTGGCCCAGCTGCGATTTCCAGGACGGCCCAGGGGTCTTCGGCTTCCTTCTGCCGGCTTGGGTGGCACAGACTCGTGAACCCTTTTACCTCCCTACGCACACCAGCCCGGGGTGGTGGTGGTCGTGTGTGCCCTTCCTGGCGCTGGCAGTTCGACTTTGTGGCTGTGGAAGCCGAAGGAGCACGTCCCGAGCCTCTCCCAGATGCTGGATTCCAGCGCTCCTTGGCTCCGCCGACCATCGGAGAGACTGTTGGTAAACCTCACCGCCGAGGCGGCCCCAGGCGGGAGGTTGACTCACTGACTAGGAAACGTTGTAAGCGATGCCACATGGGCTCAGGATCTATCGCCCTGGAATCCGAGCTGTTTGTGACCTGAGAACTTTTTCATTTTCATCCCTCATTTAAGGCAGCAGCCTCCTGTTAGGCCGGCTGGCATTAAGATTAAAACCCAGTCCATTGCTCCAGAAGTATGAGGGGCACCTCATTTACCTGGAATTCTTTCGGTCAGGAAATATGACACGTTAAGTTTCTAGGGACCTTTGAGAAATAAGGTTCTTTTAGAACTTTTTCGCTCCTCATGATTTAGTTTATATTACATTAAATTTGAAAATGGACTCTTACTTATAAATATTTTCATTATTTTTTGCATTATAGAATTTAACCTTTCAAGAATTCCCTTTTTTATTTCTTAATCAATGGACAATCTCCACAAAATGAAATATTGAGGTTAAATATTTTATAGACTATTCAGGTTATCCTGCTAAATGGGGTCACAAAAATGAAATATGCATGGAAGAAATAAATATAGGTTTATTTGAGTATGAGGTTTCTTTTTTCCTTTAAGGTTGCTGTACAAACATAAGCCCTTTTGTGAAGTATGTAGGTGAGATCTGTGTTATAAAAACAGAAGATCGAATTTGATGTCTCCATTACCTTGTGACCCTCTCTGTGAGTTTAGGGAAAATGCAGCAGAGAGCTGGTAAATAAAGGGACATGCCAAGGTATGTGAGAAACAGCCCTAGCTTTCTTGGAACTGCTAATGTAGAAAGAAAGAAAACATATAAGCAGCCTCTCAGAATTTGAGTGTGAGAAGAGTTATTTTTCATTGACAGGTATATTATGTCAGTATCGGTTTCATCAAGTTTTAGTTAAATAGTAACATTGGACTACAAATCACATTCTAACTTTCAGATTTAAAAATGATAGTACAGTCACCCAGTAAAAGGGGACTCTTGAAAAAAACAAAACAAAACAAAAAGAACTTAGACAAAGAGGGATATTTGCAGCAAAATACAATATGGGCCTTTGCATGATGGGGTAGGTTCCATTCCTTGTTCAGCTGGGTAGACACTGTTTTAAGTTCCTCTCTCTGATGTTGAGGCCTCGTGGAGGGAAAACGCTTGGTGAGAAAAATCAGCTAGATTAGTCAGGAGAGGTCAGAACCATCTTAGTGACTAATGTTTGTGTGTGCATTTACTTCAGTATTTGTGAAAACTAGTTCAACAGTAAGTTAGAACCTTGCATTTTAATGAGATGGTATGTCCAGTCCAATAGCTGGCAGTATTGCTCTGGGAGGACCTGGTAGTCATCCTGAGATGAAGTTCTTAACTTCACTGATGTTTCCCAGTGCCTCATTTAAAAAAAATCTTGTTTTAATAACTGAGAAAGTATTTTATAATCCTAGATGACAATGCATTCTGCAATTAACAAAATATTGCTTTATACATTGCTTAAGGTTATTTGTGATTGGCTACTTTGTTGTTTATTCCTTCTTTCCTCTGATCACTGTGTGTTGCATGAAAGAAATTACACAATTCTCAATCAGTGTTATGATTTCTATAGAAGGCTGGAGAGGAAAAAAGGAAGGTAGAATATTAAAATTGAGGTTTTAATGAATGGGTAATCATGGTTTTCAAAAGGGCTAAATAAATTAGCAAAAGAAGGTATCTTTGTAGTTGAAGCATATATTAAATATTACTTAGACACTAGGATGTTTGTAAAGTATAGCAAATATTCTTTTACTTTTTCACCACATCCACAGTCCCCTAAATTAAAAAGAAAAATAGTATTATTATTGTGGAATGTGTCTGTGGCAGGCCTTGGAGGAGAACCAGAAGCTGTAGTAGAGGGAACTTCATCATAGAGGACACATGATTCCTTTTACTGAGAGGGGCTGATCTTTGTTATTATGAAGGTAAGGTATCTGAGGAGCTTCCCGGAGCAGCAACCCTACTGAAAGAATGGCCAAGTAAAGGGTCATTTTTTTGTTTTTTGTTTTTTGTTTTTTTTTCTCCTGACAGTTCTTACCACTATATTAAATGCCTTAAAGTTTTCTCATTTTGGAATCATATTCTCTTCCCCTATAGTGATTTATAGAATAAAACTCTGGAAGCCAGCAAATGTTTGGATGGCACAACAAAATTCTACAGACCTGGAGTTGGTGCCCAAAGGGAATGAGACAAGTGCTAAGCTTAGAGTTCAGAAAAGGGAAGCTATTTTCCTGTGAATTCACATTCATACTGTGAATTAGTAAGAGAATGGGGAGTAGAGATTAGAATCCTGGATTCCTGAACTACTGGTGCATGTTTCTATTCGGTGATAGCAGTAATGAGAAATGATGTTTCAAAAAGTCTTTTAAAAACTCTACTGCTGAATTCTAAAGTTCCCCTTTAAAAATTGGAATTTATATTAAGTGAATAATATTTTTGATTGAAATAATTATTCTTTAATGCAAAATTTTCTTTGTATATAACAAATAAATGCAATCCCAAATTCTGATCTTGTAACTTTTGTGTTTCACAATTTCTAGTTATCTATAGAGGAGTGGTTTGGGTAGCTAATGGTGAAGCATTTCAAAAAATAATTAAAGTTGGGCTGGGGATATAGCTCAGTTGGTAGAGTGCCTGCCTTGCAAGCACAAGGCCCTGGGTTCAATCCCCAGCACAGCAAAAAAAAAAAAAAAAAAAAAAAATTAAAGTAGAAGAGAAATAGGAAGTACTGTGAATGGCATAAAGAGGGGCTATTAGTATTAATAAACTCATACTTATAAACCCATGTGCATTTAGACAGTTGAAGGAAAGGAAAAGTCCCTAATAGATCATACAAAGTACTTATGTACCCAAATACTTAATTGCATTTTTGCATTTTCAAACTGACTAGTATTCCCCCCTCCCCTCCCCAAAGATGGCTAATATTGTTATATTTTAGCCTAGTGGAAATGGGGGTGATGTGGAGCAGGTGTCTTACCTTCATTTTGGTAGTGTGGAAATGGAAATACTGAAGGTAAGAGTCTTGTCTATCATTTTGCAAATAATTAGTAGCATACCTTAAACATGAAATTAACATAAATTGCACATTTAATGCTATTTTTCTCTGTTGTGACTCCAAATATATATTATTAAAGATTCTTAGATTTCATTTTCCTATATATCTACTTTATTATCCCCTTATGGCCCATGAACTGTCAGTCTCCTAAAATGGTTATGTGCTTCCCAGGCTTCTGTAACTGACTGTTTACAGACTGCCTTTCTGCAACTCCCTGTTCTTCCACTCTTTTGTATCTCTTCTTGTGTCTTGTCAGGATTCCATGTTGAGGCCTCTTCTGAATTCCTGCAGAGCCCTGGGCTCCTCTCTCCATTCTCATTAGTTGGCTTCTGTCTTTTACTGTCCTTGCTTTACCAATAGTGTTGCCATATGTAGGCAAGCTGCAGCCTGTTGAGGGTGTGGATTCCAGATCCTCTTTCACATGCCCAGAAGAGTATAAACCTGCTGGAGGAACAGTGTTCAGAAAGCCTGTTCACGGACTAGGAAGGGAATGATTTTAATTTGGAAAGAAAAGATGTTGAGGCTGTTTATTTCTTGAAAGGAATAGTTTGTTTAGTTCTTAATTCAGAAGACACTGTGAATTTTAATGTGTATTATAATAATCACTGAATTTCATTCTATTCGTTTCAGCTTCCTTGAAATGTTCTGTAAATGTCATCTTGGTTCCTGTGTCATTAAAGGTTAGAAATTCTAGGGCTGGGGATATAGCTCAGTTGGTCGAGTGCTTGCCTTGCAAGCACAAGGCCCTGGGTTCAATCCCCAGCAAAAAAAAAAAAAAAAAAAAGTTAGAAATTCTGAAAGAACAGAATTTCCCTCTCCAGTAACATGTTGAAGCTGTAGACAATATTGATAGTAAGCATGATTTTCTTTGGCATTTTATCTTTGGGACTAGCTATAACCATTAGTCTTGGTATAAAAACTTAACAAAAGACATATTCAATTAGATTTTAATTACATATATGTGACATTAATTGTGGGTTATTTGTATCTATCTGCTTTGTTCTAGACAGAATCAGAGTTTGCCACTAAATGAATGTGTTTGCATGTTAAGAAAAACCCAGAAAAACTAAAAACTTTTTGGGGGTATTTGTAGAATTAATAGTACCTCTTTTCTCCCCAATTAGTGTGAAAGTAAGTAGGTAATCATATTAAAATCCCTAGTGTGTGTTTAAATTAGTATTCTTACTCTTTTAGGAGAAGTTTAATAGGCCACATTCAAATTAAAAGTTCTCTTTAAATCTTTCCATTTGAAATATTCATTGCATACCTATACCTATCTATATATATATCTATATCTATTTATACACCATAGAGTTGTAAAGTTATGTTTGTTGATTAAATCTGGTGTTTGCATTTTTTTTTCATGTACAACAAACTTAGCCCCTAAGCAATGGGCATTTAATGCATGCAGAAATTACACCACAACAAAGTTGAATCAGCATTTCATAACTCTTAAAAGGAAATTTATAAAGGAAATGGGCTCAGCAAGCTTGTGGGTCTATAATATTTTTATTGATGAAATATGCAGGCAGTATACTGGCTTTACTGTTACTGTCAAATGGCTATTGCAAGAGAAAATGAGGATATTTGTTAGCAATTACTGAAGTAGGAGGTAAGAGTAGTGTTTTTTATACAAATTTTGGTGCAAAATGTAATAATCTGCAGATTATGTCATTAATCCAGTATTTATCATTCATTTGAGGAATAACTAACTAGAAATTGACTATTGTTTACAGAGTACTCTTTAAGATTGGAGTATCAAAAGAATTACTGCATCTCTAAAGTTACAGCCAGAAAATTGCATCAAAGACAAGAAATGCAAGAACTGCATGATAAAAACCACTAAATAGTTTAAAGCATTTCATGCCAAGGTGCACTCAACACTCAACACAGAGCAGAGTGGTGGTAAAGACCAAGGTGCCTGGCTGCTAGAAAGCACAGCTTACCTTTCTAGACAGGGCCGACTATAAACTTTCATTCTTGAAGCTGTGCTATTTGAATATATCTGAGGACAAACTATGAGCAGTGGATTTCCAGAATTCCACAGATTCTGGGGAAATCTTTTTCTTGTGGCCTTTGCAGTTGAATGACATAGTTCTGGGAGGTTTGAATGGGGCCAGGCTCTCCAGCCCCATGGACAGGCAGACAGAGACCAGCTGGATTTTTGAATCACCTGCAGTGTTTACACTTCTCTCAAGGGGGGATTGGGCCTGGCAGGAAGGAAAAAGTAGACTGAAAGAGAATGTTGAACAGCTGTTTTCCATCTTCCCTGAAGAAAAAGAAGGGGGAAATTGACTTATAGCAAGCATCAAGAGGGATTTATACTAAATAAAAGGAAGTTTTTCTGAATGTTTTTAACTTTCAGGATGGATTTCTGAAAGGAGGCCTTTGAGTTCTCTGGAAAAGTTTAAATGAGGTTATCTTGAAAGGATGTTAGATTTTGTTTTCTGAACTCATCTGAACTTGAAAATCTTAAAAATTAAAAATGATTTAATTATGTGAATGTAGAAGGCATGATCAGTTTTGCTGTTTTAAAGTTACTTTTGCAATTTCTAGTCATCATTTTTATTAGAACCAAGTATTTACTAACTTATCAATCATTTAAGATTCCTTCAGCCTTCATTTTGTAAACATTACAAAACTCAAACAAATGCTGAATGTTTTCTCCCTTAAAGACACCTATTCCCCCCTACATTTTTGCACATACAAAAAAAGAGGACATGTTTGACAGATTGGTTTGATATGAATGTACATTTTGCAATGACTACCACAATCAAATTAATTACTACCCATACTGTACTTTAGATTCCCATCCACATTTCTCTCTTATTCCAGAAAATCTTTTAAAAACAGTCTTGGCACCAGACTATGGTATTCTGTTTGGACTTCCATTTATCTTTTTACCTTTCTCTGCTCTATATCTGTGGTAGACCCAGGTGAGTTAAATAGGGCAAGAGTCTCTGTGGTCATAGGAACAAAGGTCTTCATTAATTATGTGGTCAAAATATGGTGGTTGTCCAAGTCAGAAAGACTCTCAGGAAACTTGTCTCACAAAACTTCTTTTGCAGTGTTATGGCTAAAACTAATAATGATATTTTAAGAAACATAATGTAAACTCTGTTTCATTGTGTTGAGAAGACTGTCCAAGAGAGTTGATCCCATGGTTTAGGGAGTAGTTCTGTTTGTTTTCTTCTCAATATTGTAATCAGTCAGTACTGTGTACTTGAGCTGTAATTATATTGAAAGCAGGTTCATTTTGGTATAGCAGAGAGTGTTGACCAAGCATTCTCAGTTCATACTGGGTCAGGGGGCTTGGTGGATGCCAAAAATGAAGTTTAGCAAAGTTAGTGTGTTAGGCAGTTGGCATTAAGTGTTTTGTCTTACTTAGTAGTTTTAAAGCTATTTTAAAAATAAATTTCTTTTATTTTATATTTTATGTTTTTGCAGTCCTGGAAATTGAACCCAGGGCCTTACACATGCTAGGCAAGTACTCTACCAGTGAGGAACATCCCCAGCCCCTAAAGCAACTTGACATGCTTTCTACATTTGCCCTTCTCAAAAGAAGCTAATTCTTGGAAGCACTGAAAACCTGCAAAGTTCTCTTAGGTTGAAGTGTCTCTTGCTGGCCACTTTACTTTTGAGATTATTTCTTGTTCTCTTCCTTCTCTATCCTTACCTGAAGTCTCCCACAGTTAGAGCCTATTGATTCCAATGAGAATTCAGGAGGAATAGGGAACAAATAAGAATTGATCTCTTGCTTTTATACAACATTGCAGTCTATCCTTCTTAAGCACTAGTGTGAAATTTTAAAATGTCTTTTCCCCCCTAAAAATGCTAGTATTATTGAGATCATCCTATTATCTGTGCTGTTAGTGTCCTAAGATTTTCACCATTAAAATTTTTTGACTTAATGTGACTTCATAGAATTATTCTTTATAAAAATTAGCAAATGATAATTGCTATGAGAACTTTAAAAGTACAATTTCACCTCAACTTGCTAAATTTCATCTTGCAAATTTGATATTATTGGGCCACTTCCAATATGTCTTTCTTGGGCAAGGCATGTATGACAGTATTTATACTATTAAATTGCCCAAAAATGATAAACCCTGTGCCTAAGGAGGTTGAGTTGAGCTAGCAGTGTTAGAGTGGTTATAGTACAGATCTTTTTTTGTGTGCTTATACCTTTTTTCTTGTTGTTGAAGCCACTGACTTTTGGCTGAGAGATTGCAAGTTTTAAAAAGGATAAATATGTTTTTCCCAAGTGAATGAATGCTTTGATGTATAACTTTTTCCAATGTACTTTTGAACTTGGAGAGTCAGATGAAAGAACATTATACTTCAACGATAGGAATACTGAAAGGATTTAGTCATTCAGCAAGTATTTGCTAGGTACTTTTTTGTTTGAGGGCAAATCTGGGTGGCAGGAACTGAGGAGGTATACAAAATAAATATGGCATGGTTTTCAACCTGGAGCTATAAAATCTTGTTGGAAAAGAATAACTGAGTATGAAACTTTATGAGAACAATTAAGTGCTGAATGGAGACAAAAGCATGCGGTGAGATTGCAGGAAGGAAGAGATCCGAGAGAATTACAAGGGCAGAGAAGGCTCAACTATGGAGGGGGGTGAATTGGGTCTCAAAGGATTTTGTGCAAAAAAATGATAGGGAGGAAGCATTGCAAGCAGACAGGCCTGGGAGAGAAGGCACAGGAAGAGGAGGAGCAGAAATGAATTGGCTGTCAGATCCAGGAGGACTTCTTGGAAAAATTATGAGAATTCACTGATTCTTTTTATGACATTCTCTTTCCTTTTTATTCTTCCCTTCTTAATATAGTCTCTCATTTTCCATATGTGTTTTGAAGGCCTGTATTTCATGTAATGAATGGTGCTTGACACTAAATGACTTAGACAAAGATGCCTAAGACTCTGATTCCCAGCAGTTTATCCCTGAGGAGGTGACATCTACCTCAAATTTCTTTTGGATCAAGGACTGAACTAATAAATGCAAAAAAAGGAAGATAACCATATACCTTACAGCAACTCAGTATGCATATAATTGGTAATAAATGTATAGTAGAGACAGTTAAAGTTTTACACATTTTTACTGATCCCCTTTTTAGCCCCGATCAGATACTACCTCCTCAGTATATCCTTCCTTGTTCAACCCAGCCGGAAGTATTAACTCTTCTACAAATTTCTACAGCACTTGGTCATTCTCATGCAGACTGACTGCCTTTTATTTTAGTAGTTTGCGTAAATATTTTATTTTTCATCTTGTAAAATGATAAAAGCATCTTCGTCACTGGTACCATCTCTGAATTCTCAAAAAGAATATTGAGCATACATAGATGGCTCCCAGGGGAGATGACTTGCTCCTGAGAAGGCTTCATTAAAGAAAGGTGTGTTCTTTGAATGAGAAAAGTACCAGCTGGGGTGTGAAGCAGATAGAGAGATGGAATCCCATGGAGAGGTAACCTCTGGAGAAAAATGGGAGTTCTGCTTAAGCAGAAAAGAGAGCTGGTGTATAGAAGAAATGACTGATGAAATTGAAAAGATAGGTCAGAGCTAGATTGTGGAAGCTCATGAGTAAGAATTGTTCATTCTGCTGAGAGAAACAAGCTCTTGAGTAGGGAAATGACATGATGGTGACTAATTTTAGAGGAACTTTATGGTTTACAGAGACAAGTGTTTCATAGAAAGTATTGGTCAAAATGCCTGGATTTATATATTTTCTCCTCACTTTGTGACCTAGGGTAACCTACTTATTTAGTCTATGCCTTAGTTTCCTCTGCTCTGAAAAGGGGATGATATCTATCTATATCATAGGACCAAAGAGAGGATTAAATGAGCTAATCTATGTGACATACTTAGTATATATTCTGGCATTTGGTACACACTGGATGTACTTATTATTTATTGGTGTAGTTATAATAAGAATTACAGTATCTACTTTAGAAAGGAGAAAATCGTAGAGTTAGGACTCTGTTAAATTTACTAGAACTACCAAAACAAAATACCACAAACTGGGTGGCTTAAACAAAATTTATTGTCTCACAGGGTGAGGCTAGAAGTCTAAAATTAAGGCATTGGCAGACTGGTTCCTTCTGAGGCTATAAGGGAAAATCTTTTTCATTTCTTTCTGCCAGGTTTTTTTTTTTTTTTTTTGTGTGTGTGTGTGTGTGTGTGTGTGAGAGAGAGAGAGAGAGAGAGAGAGAGACAGACAGACAGACAGACAGACAGAAAGAGAGAGAGACACAGACAGAGACTGGGAGAGAGAGAGAGAGAGCAACAGAGACTGGGGATTGAACCCAGGGTCTCGCATGTGGTAACCAAGCACCCTACCACTTAGCTCTTTTCCATGCATCTGGTAGTTTTTGGCAGTCATTAGTATCCTCAGCTAATAGATGCTTCACCCCCTCTCTGCCTTCATCTTGACATATCATTCTCTGTGTACTTGGGTCTGTCTACAAATTCTCCTTTCTAATTACACCAATCGTGCTGGATGAGGGCCTACCTTACACCAGTAAGACCTCATGTTAACCAGTAACATCTGCAATCACCCTGTTTTCAAATAAGGTCACATTTGGAGATATTGAGGATTAGAACTTCAAAATATGAATTTTGGAGAGACAAAATTTAACTATAGTAGATTCCCTGTCAGATCTTTTAAGTCTATATACTACAGCCATGGTGTGCAAAAAGATTATAGAAAAGAGGAGTCTGTGGGTTTACTTGATAATAAATACATACATGTTTATTTATTATTGTCCTGATTCTTCTATTTCTTGTTTACCTGGCCCTGCATCATTCCCTGGATAGCCACTGTGATGGACATGCCATAGAGGCCTTGGAATATTAGTGTGCACCCCACGATTTCCTGAAAGGATCTTCTACCTTTCTTCTTCCTTCCAGCGTGACACTCTCTGTGACTTTTATTAAAATTGGGGTTGGAGGTAAAGATATAAAGACAAATTTAGAGATGCTGTGCCTGTAGTAGATACTTTCAGTCTTCTCTCTAAATTTGGATGAGACATCACACCCCCAATGTATAGGTGATAAAGGAAAAACTGAAAAGAGGCAAAATGGTAAGGGTTTTATTATGGACTCAACAGAAGACGAATAAGCAAGTACGTATGCAGCTGTGTGGTTAGACAGAAAATGACGCCTCTCTAGCTTATGGATTGAGGTAAATGGACAAATATGATAGTGGTTTCTTTAGTCACTGAGGAAGTTGGATATGTCTCCAAGGCAATAGAAATAACTTGGGAAGATTAAAAAGAATATTTAGACAAATGGTGATATGCTGAGTCAAGCGATAAAAGTGCTAGGAGAGTCACTCCTGGAGAGTCACTCAGAGAACTAAGATGCCCCCAGGAATTGAAGAGGCTGGCCTGTCCTCACTTGTGGATTGGGAGAATGTGGGTTTGTCTTCCATGGGAGACCAGCATGGCATAAGGCGTCACTTCGTCAGTTATCTCATAAAATCTTTAATTAAAAAGGGTCCTTAGGTGACATCTGCTCCCCTCCACCCACCTCATTTAACTCAGGAATCATCAGACACATCCATTTGGGACAAGACATGAGAGGAAAACTTGAAAAATTAGTACAAAAGGGAGTTTTTTTCAGCATGGGCAACAAGGAATTCACCAGCATTGATCAAAAGTAGTTAGGGGGAATCTGGCCATGGATAGAGATGGAATCCAATGGGTAGGATAAATATGAAAGTTTGGGTAGAACTAGACAAGAGAGAAGATCAGGAGATGCAAAGAATGGCGCTAACATCAGCGTATGATGCTGAGGACAGAATGAAATACAGATGGCTCATTCATCAAGATGAGGCTACATATACCAAGTTAAGCATTCATGACCTTGTGCATGCACACAGACATAAACATGAAATATCTGGCTGCATTTTAGGCTCTGAGTCAGAATATTTCTTCTGTCTTCTTTTTTTTTTTAAATTGGAACTCCTTATTGTATTTTATATGCCAGTCATAGTGCTAGGAACCTTGCACTTACTATCCCTAATCTCCTTACACTTTGACATATGGGTATTTTTATTGCCATTTTATAGATGTGGAACTGAACTGGGATATGTATGCAGGAGCACGACTCTTTGTCCTATGGATCCAACTCATCAATTCAGAAATTATTCTCTTATTCCACATAGTGTAGCAGTCTACTAAAGCATTACTTTTCCTTAAAACTTGTATTCCTTTAGATAGAACTGTAAATGTCATAGCAAAAAAAAAAAAAAAAAAAAGTGTAGGTAAAGAAGAAATAACAGAGAACATCCTTATTGTTTGAATTGTCTAGTTGAAAAAGTTTTAAGTGCAGAAGTTTTTTTTAAACTCACAAATAGTAACGTCAATAAAAACTCGATACCAAACCATTAAAAATAATAATTATCCTTAGAAACATGTTTAAAAGTGGGAACATGAAGGGAATTACTTTAAATTTCAAATTTTAGTTTAAATAACATTCTTAGCACCAAAATAGTCATCCAGCAGAAAGGGAAGCCTGGTGGCCTTGAGGAAGAGTGATGGGGTGTCTAATCATGTAAGATGGGGTGAATGTTTTGAGGTGACATTTAATAAAAAGACCCTGATAAGAATCATGAGAACAATTAGTAGAATGCAGGAAGCGACAAGGGACATTGAGAAAGTGACCTGCCATCATAAGTGCACTAGGCAAGTTACTGATGACATATTAAGACTTGGTTGAGCAAAGCACCTGTCAGCCTGGAGTGGACTTTTAGTAGGAGCCTGTGCTCAGCGGGGTTGGGAGGGCACTGGATCACAGCCCTCAGTAAACTGTAATAAACACCCTGAGTAACCTTGAAGGTTTAAGTGTTATAGTATACTTTACCTCCAAAGGGCTCATCTCGGTGCATAAAGATTTTTATCGCTTGGTTTTTATGTAATTATATTCAGATTGCTGTGTAAACATTCATATAATTATCTCAGAGTATTTAAAGGTCTACACGTTAGTTAAATATATTCATACAATAAGTATTTTCTGAGTGTTCAGTCAATACGTAGTGTGTTATAAGTGCGAGTCACTCTCTTCCTGTTCAGCCCAGCTGGTCTCCTTGCTCTTTCTGTGACACGATTTGTGGCCTCCTTAGTGTCTGTGCATTTGTTATTCCACCTAGAATGCTCACCCTACATATTTGCATGGCTTGCACCCTCATCTACATTAAATATTTGCTCAACTGTCACTTTCTCAGGCCAGAAGTGATCATTTTTTAAAAATTATATCCTTACTCTGACCAACTACCACCCTTCCCCAACTCTCTTCTGAGTTTTATTTTTCTTCCCAGCACTTGTGGCCTACTAATTTACTATTTTCTTTGGTGTGCCTGGATTCTCCTAGAATATAAGCTCTGGGAATGGGGTGGGTGAGAGAGAGAAAGCAAAGAGAGAGAGAGTAGAGAGAGAGAGAGAATGTAAAGGCTGATGGCAGAGAGGCATGGCCAGACCACGCAGAGCCTAGAGAGCTATTGTCCATACTTTGGTATTTACTCTTAAAGATGTCGGGATCCTTCGGAGGGCTTTTTAAACAGAGCACCATATAATCTGAGTTATAGGATCACTCTGGCTATGTTGAGAACAACCTTACAGAGGTAAGAGTAAGGGCAGGGGAACTGGTTTGGGGTCTGTTGCAAGCAAGATGTGGTATGGCCTAAGCCATTACAGTGGTGGTGAAAATGGATGGATTTTGGGGAAGAGCCAACAAAATTTGCTGATGGTTGGAATAGGGAAAGAAAGGTAGGAAGGGAGAATAAAGGAACTGGAATTTGCGTCTGAATTCCTGGCAGGATTCGTTGCCAGTAACCGAGATGGGGAAGTCTGAGAAAGCAGTGCTTGCGTCTTTGGGTTGGTTACGCGTATGTATCATTGTTTTAAAAACCAAATCTGTGGTATTCTGAATTTGATTGTGATTCATAGGAGGACATTTCCAAAGTACCAGGGATTTTGAGGCTAAAGAACTATGATCTGTGAAACAAATAAACAAAAAACAAAACAAAACAAAACAAAACAAAACAAAACAAAGTAAAACAAAACAAAATAATAAAACACAAAAATCCTACACCTATAAAAGTGTTTATGTGAAAGGAAGCAAGAAAAAAAACCCAAAAATAGTCAGATCTTATTATTGATGAGCATTTGAAGATTTGAAGTCTGAAAAAGAATGGAGGAATACTTGAATATAAGTAAGGACTGAAAAATAGCTTCATATATGATAAGAACATTACTCCACATATACTTACCCAGTAAACTGAATTTACATTTTAATCAAATGAACTGAAATGATGGTGTAATGCCAGTTCATTGCTTTCCTGTGAATTTCCCTTAAGTCTTTTGCTTAGCATCTACATATTTCATTTTCAGACAATTTCTAAAGCTTAAAAAAAAGGTAAAAGACTAATATATTCTGGGGCTGTGGTTGTGGCTCAGTGGTAGAGTGCTTGCCTAGCATGTGTGATGAGGCACTGAGTTCATTCCTCAGCACCACATTAAAAAATAATAAAATAAAGGTATTGTGTTCATATATAACTAAAATATATTTATATGTATGTGTGTATATATATGCATATGTCTGTGTGTGTGTGTGTGTGTATAAAGACTAGTATATTCTGCTGTCTCCTTTGCTGTGTCCTTTGTTTCAGCTGCAACATTGTTTTTGGACAGAATAATTTTTCTGAGTATAAAAGTCAAAGAGAAAAATAGCAAAAGTTGAGTAAGGAAAAGATTTGGTGAAAACTATCATAATATTTTCTTTTATAATAGGTCAAAGCATCATGGCAAGACTCTTATAATTTTAGTAGGACCTAAAATGTTCCATTAAAAGGAAGAGAAAGGGCATATGGGATGAGGGATCCCCAAGACTATCATTCAGCTTAGTGATTCACTGGAATAATTCACAAAATTTGTTAGAATCATAGTTATGGTATAACATGGCCAAAGGATGCAAGTTAAGATAAGTAAAGGGAAAAGACACATGGGCAAAGTCCAGGAGAAACCAGACATAAGCTTCCAGGTGTCCTGTCCTAGTGGAGTCACAGTAGTATGTGATGAGATTGTTGCCAGCCTGCCAGCCCGGGAAGCTCACAGCCTTGGCGTCTAGATCTTTTGCTGGAGTTCAATTGTGTGTATCACATGTATGATTGTATCATGTATCACCTGTGTGATTGACTTCAGCTACTCAGAATCTAGTCCCACTAGAGCAAAGACAGTAGTTTACCAGAAATGTTTCTAGCATAAATATCTGATCAAACTAGTACCTCTTGACCCATAGCCTTAGGCAAAAAGAAAATATTCTTTGTAAGGCAGAATATTCCAGGGCTCAGTGCTCATCTGCCGAGAGCTGGCCCAGGGCCAGTCCTAAAGACAGGCTTCTTTTAAGAAAGTGTAGCTTTAGAGCCTCTTGGGCCTGCTGAGTTAACCCTTTCCTGCATAGCAGGGTAGGGCATTGAACATGAAATTACTGCTTTTTTGGATATGTTATTGTTACAGGATTGTTATAGGATAAATTGATAAGTCCTGATCCTGGAAGAGATGATAAAAGGCCATATCCAAGATATGCATCATTTCAAAAAGGGTCTAGCTAAATTCATAAATGATCACACAAGAGTAGATTATCTAAGAGGTTAGACATGTTTTGTGGTACTTCCCCTGAAAAATCTACAATAGATGAGATTATGACTCATCCATAGGACTTTGCAAATACTTAGCTACAAGAAACAGAAAACTGACTTGAAAGTATATGTGGTATTGACCAGACAAGAGAGAGGCTAAATGGAGAAAGACAGTCCAGAAGTTGACATTGAATTCTAGAACATAGTCTTAAGAATTTGTCTTTAAAATGCAGAGTAATGTTGCTTCAAGGGAAAAATAAAAACATATTTCAATAAGAAAATTAGATGTGGAAGAAATAAGATAGGAATTGAAGGTGATTTCCAAATAATTATTTTGAGAAAATAGAGTAAAGAAATTAGTTTTAAATGGAAGATGAACTTAGTTTTAGATGTAAGATGAGCACTAGGAGCAATAAGTTATCAGGAAGCAGGTAGGAGTGAACATGGGAGGTACTTAGTCAGGATCCCTCCATGTGAAGCACTGCAGCCGCACACTTGTGGGAAGTCCCAGGATGGAGGTGCTCAAGGAGACTTGTGGGAAGACAGCGAGTGAGGCATGGTGAAAATCTTGACTCTGAGACCAGGTCTGGAGTCAGAAACAAACCTGATCACTCATTGAGTGACATTGGCTAAATTTTGTAACCATTCTAAATTTCACTTTCCTCATCTCTTGAAGGTGAAACTGCCCTACAAGAAAATGTCAGAATTAAACTGGTAAGGAAATACGGATGTTTTGCAAGGTATAAACAATGACTATCTTCTCAGAAAGAAACATAAGAAGGATTTTCCAGAGAATTGTTAGGAAAATATGGTATCCCTGAAACTGAAAGTCTTCAACATGTTGAAGAAGAGGAAATATGCTTTATGGGATCATAGGCAGTGAGAGATTTTGGAGAGTGAGTGCCAAGACAGGGCCACTGGGTTTGTCTAAGGGGTCTTTTAAAGAGTTGTTAGTATGAGTGGCTTTAATTAATGCATCAGTCAGACTCTCCAGAGAAAGAACCAATAGGAGATCTCTCTCCCTATCTATCTATCTGTATCTGTATCTTTATCTACCTCTGTAATCTATCTAGAGAGAATGTTATCATGGGTATTGACTCATGCAATTATGAGGCTGAGAAACTCATAATTGAGAGAACATTGGTTGCCATGTGCAAACTGGAGACTCAGGAAAGCTGGAAGCTTAGTTCCAGCCTAAGACCTGAGATCAGGAATGCTGATGGTTTAAGTTCCCTTTAGGAGAATAGGAGACTAATGTCCCAGCTCAAGCCCTCAGGCAGGATTGGGGGGGTGGGTTCTGCCTTTTTGTTCTATTCAATCCTCAAAGAATTAGAAAAGTCCCACCCACCTTGGGGAGGACAGTCTGCTTAATTCAGTTTACTGATTGAAACACTAATCCTTTCTAGAAGCCTCTTCATCTACACTCCCAGAAACAACTTTTGACTAAATACCCCTGCATCCCATGACACAGTCAAGTCCACACAAAAGGAACCATCACACAACTGTCAAGAAAAAAAGTCACTTATCTCAAACTCCTAGAGGAAGAGTTGGTGATACAGAATGGCAGAGAGTGTTGTACACAAACTGAAGGAGTTACATTGCCAACTGAAAATTAATGTCTCTTGTCATTTTCAGGAAGCGGATGTTTTTCCATCAAGCACCAAATTTTAAAACGTTATGTTTAAATCCCAAAGAAACATTTTCACCTGTTAAATTTCAAAAGGACTGATGTTTTTACATTTAGGATATTTCTCCATGTAAGCATATATATATCAGTGTATTGTGTGTCAGTAAGCTTTATCTACAAACTTTGGTTAGTAAAGAAATAATACTTGATTCAAAGACTTCCTTTTTTCCATAGATGTATTCAGTTACTTGGAATCCGTAGCCTGAAAGTTATAAATGTGCAGTTGAGCAGGAAGGAGAAGCTTTTTGTCATCAAATACTTCATATTTGTCAAAATATTTGGTATTTTTAGACTTGAAGAGACTGGAAGGTAGTCCATTAACAATGCATTGTGACTATTTGGGGAATGAAGGTCTCTGGGTGAGTTTTGTGAGCACTTGGGGGTGGGGGCTGGGGGAGGGGATGGTAGTCATGGTGCACTTCCTTCCAGGTGGCCTGACCTTTCCACTCTCATTGAAAATGATGATGACTGCTAGTGTTTGTTGAACACTTTCTAAATCCTGGCACCCTTTTAATGCTTTAAGTACATCAGCTAATTTAAGCTGCGCAGAAACCCTGTGAAGAAGGGTTTTATCCATTTTACAGAGGGAGGAAAACAGGAACGTAGCTAAGGATGTGGTGGTGTTAGAGTTCAAACCCAGGAAGTCTGGTTCCAGCTTTCACCATCAGCCACTAATCACGTTCTGAGGTAAATCATAACTAGCATTTTTTGAACATTATAGAGTGATAAATGCTTTATAGGTGTTATTTAATCTTACAACCAGTCTATAAGAGAAATATCCAATTTTTACTTAATTTTATATGAAGAAAGAGTTTTAGATAGCTTGTCCAGAGCCATAGAGTGATGAATCCAGCCACTCTGAGTCCCATGCCAGCTCTCTTCTTCATGAATCTGTGTCAGGAAGAAAGTTTTACTTCAGTTTCCATGAATATTTCATGGTTTAGTTTAACTGCTATTTGAAACTGTGTATGGTTGAGATTTAACTGGTGACTTCTATTATCTTTATTCTTTTTTTTGCCCCCCCTGGACTTTTTAGCTAATAAAGTCACAAAAGTGTGTATTGCTGAGAAAGCCATACCTGGCCCTTGGTACTCTTCCAAGAAAATCTTTGTTTACTCACCATTTGGAGAAATTTTGGAAAAAAAAAAAAAAAAAAAAAGATTGTGAATTTTCTCCCAGGACCAGGAACAATAGATTAAGTACATTGTTTTGGATGGAGGGAAATGCTTATTCATCTTTATTGTCGGACAGTGGTACAAGTACTGCAGTTTTACAACATCTCAGACACGATTTCTTCTATTTTTATCCTATAGTTATTTAGGACAAGATTGTAGTTTTTCTTGTTCACTTTGTATCCTCAGTTCCTAGCATAGTTCCTGGATTGAATAGCTGCTCGATATATAGTAGAATCAACTGATCTTTGCAAGAAATTCTGATCCCCAACATGGATATGGAATTGATACTCCAGTTCAGTGTAACAGTGCATTGAAAAGTGTGACTTGCATCAGTTACTGTGTTTTGAAGATTCAGGATATAAAAAATATACTTTGTTACATTCGACATTAATTTATTCTGAGAATAATATAAGAATTTCTGAAAATACTTTATTGTATTGTTTTCCAAGACCATCATTAAGAAAATGAATTAAACTGGGCGTGGTGGTGCGTGCTTGTAATCCCAGCAGTTCTGGCGGCTGAGACAGGACGATCAGCAAAAGTGAGGCGCTAAGCAACTCAGTGAGACCCTCTCTCTAAATAAAATACAAAATAGAGATGGGAATGTGGCTCAGTGGTCAGGTGCCTCCGAGTTCAATCCCCGGTGCCAATCCCCCCAAAAAAGAAAATGAATTAAAATTGTAGTAAAGAACTAGCAGATGATGTTCAGTTGTTAGAGTGCTACAAAAAATAGAATCTACTTATAGCTTCTCAGAAAGTATGATCATTTCACTTTCCCTTTTAACCTCTTTGTAAGCAAAATTAAGTACTCTGCTGGTCTCATCAGAGACTTCATACCTCCCATCTCTGCCCTCCTCTATCTTTGCCATCATGAAAATGATTGATTTTACTTGGTTTCTGCATTTTATTTTATTTTTATTTTTTATTTTTTTGGAACCAGGGATTGAACTCAGGGACACTTGGCCACTGAGCCACATCCCCAGCCCTATTTTGTATTTTATTTAGAGACAGGGTCTCACTGAGTTGCTTAGGGCCTCGCTAAGTTGCTGAGGCTGTCTTTGAACTTGTGATCCTCCTGACTCAGCCTCCCGAGTCGCTTGGATTACAGGCCTGCGCCACCACGCCCGGCTGGTTTCTGCATTTTAAATGCCAACGCCTCTTTGAGAAGCTGGATCTTAATGGTTCTTAGCTTTGTAGTCATGTGTACCAGGCAGACCTTTACTACTAAATTATGCATTGAATTTGATAGCCACCGAAGTACTCACTCAAGTGGTCTCTGGCAAACAGGGATGGAGCTTTCAAATTTTAAGCAGAAAACCTTTGCGACCATTTAAAACATAATTTAGAAGTGTTATTCTTCTCATATAAGGGAGTAGTACAATTGTCATTGTTGGTATAGGAAAGTAAGTGGGCTTCATGTTATATTATGAGAAAATGCATCTTCATGAAAACCTTCCAGGGGGCAATTACAGAAATGTTCTTTCCACAGAGCTGCACTTAACTTAAAACCTAACCAAATGTTTCTCTGATGTTGTGTGTGAAGGTGGTGAGCACCATTATTATCCACAGTGTGGTTTTGCCATGTGGGCTCAGGGTTACAATTACTCCTTCAGTAGTGTGTGTGAATTCTAGAGAGTTCCATATGCCCTCATTTCATATTGTGGATTTTTGTTTAGAAATGACTTTTGGGAGGTATTTTTCCTTTTACTCTTAGGTAAGGAAACAATAAGCTCTGAGTAAAAGGAAGTTTCACTTTGATTAAGAGCTCTTGGGTTTTAAGTTTTTCTATTTTGTTTGAGTCCACAGACTTTACCCATCAGGGAATATAGTTTTAGGGAATGATTGCATGGTATTCAAACCATATGTTTTCTTAGGATTTGACATATTTAATGGTAAGATTAGATTTGTTTCACTATAAAAATTTTATCAAAGACATAGAAGGTTTTATTTTGATACTGAGGGAGAAGTTTTTTTCCCCCAAAATTATTTTAATCATGCATCTAATGAAATTGAAACAGAAAAGTAAAGAGAATTAAGAAAACATACATTCCATTAACTAAAATATATAGAAATAGTGTAAAGTAGGACCCATAAGGGAGCAAGGTGTTCCCCTAGCATGTGCAAATAAATAGATTTTTCTGAGGGGTAAAAGTGGTAAAGACCCATCGAGTTGACCCAGGTCCACGGTCCTTCCTGTTGTCTTTGTTCTGATTTATTCCTCCTTCACCAGGCAAGCATATGATAATTTTACTTCCTTTGTCAGTTTCCTATGAAGCCAGAAATATTTCCCAATCAGCTTGATGGTTGATTTATCGTAAACAGATATGCTGACATTTGAGCTACAGAGTCAGCATTCTTGAATGTTAGAATGTCAGTGTGTGTGTGTGTGTGTGTGTGTGTGTGTGTGTATGGGAGAGAGTTGATTAACATGAGGTAGCATCTCACCTCCAAGAATAATCAGCTGAGATACTGATGACTTTGACAGCCAAGACTAGATGATTCTGGACTGAGGTTAATCCGTCACCTTCGACAATGGCAGCAGATGTCCCCTGAGTATTCATGTATCCTTTCCATTGTAAAATACTGGAAAGCTTACTGGGCAAGCTTTCCACTGGAGATTGTATTTCCCAGCCACTATGGTATCACTGAGCCTTTATTCTGAAAGAATTCAGTAAGAAGCAGTTCCTTTTGTGCCTCAGGAAACACTGGTCTTCATAAGCATTCAAACTCAGGCCATAGTTTATTTAATCTGTTATTCATTTCTTTGGGGCAATGTCCCCACACCAAGTACTTGAAAATGTTCAAGGATCATATGCTTTCCTTTCCAGTGAGTGATGAGTTTACTATGAATGATGAGTTGAAGTGTTGGGATCACTGTGTTCCAATTTCAGCTAAGTCTCTAACAAGCAGCATGACCTCACCCTGGTCAGTTAACATTTCTGGTTCTCAATATTTGCCTGTAAAGTCCGAAGATTTAGTTTCTTTCAAATAAAAAGCTTTTTGGATAGGTTAATATGAATTTACATGTCTGAAACTTCTCTTCTACTAAAAATAAATATTTATTGCACCCTTATTCCATGTTGAGTTCTAAGCTGAGTGCATCACAGGCATTTAGTCATCCCATGAAGAAGGTACCATTTTATGGATGAGACAATGGAGGCTTTGAGAATGGAAGTCAGTTGATCAAAGCTACCCGACAGCCAAGCTGGGATTTATACTTAGGTCTGCCCAACTCTTCCATACCCGTTAATCATTATGCTGTGCTCCTTAGATTTGGCACATACAAGGGTTTTTAATCTATCTTAATTTGGAGCATGTTTTACTTTCTACAGCGTGATTTTTCTCTTCCATCCTGATACTTTCTATATTTTCTAAAGTCTGAGGAATTGAAAGAACTTTTGTACTACCATGTGTTTCATTCTATAAGCAGTCTCAGATGATTTGGAAACTTGTATCTTTTTTTGAAACTCAATGTACTGGTTTAGTGTTCAGTTCTTTCCTTCTTGACCTACTCTTTCTGTACTTTCTTTGTTTTAAAGATGGCAAAAATGGAACTTCTAATGTTGTTGAAAGTTCTTAAAAATTTGTTTGGGTAAAGGAAAGAAACTTGGCTTAGTATTTAGGGGATTCAGGGTCTAGTTCAGCCTCTGAAGTTTACTCTATTGGAACAAACAATACTGTTTTGCCACATTTTTAGGTTATTGCAAAGTAAAAGAATCAAATATATGACAAAAGAAGACATTCAATAAAAACTATAGAAATCTGAATAAAGTGTGAATTTTAATTCACATCAATATTGGTTCATTAACAGTGGCAATGGTGTGGGGTGTATGGGAATTCTGAATGATCCTTAACTCTTTTATTCTTAAATGGGAATTTTAAAAAGTAAAAACAAAAACAAAAAATGTGACAACCTTTTAGAACCAGAGAAGCAAAAGTTTCTCTGTGTGTCAGCAAACACAATATCTATAGTCGATCACTGCAATCAAAATTAAAGCAAAATAATTTGGAGCTTTTTGTGGTATTATGAAGATCTACTTAAGACAATTACAATTCATTTGACTTCACCTAAGTATGATGCCCAACTTGGACTTCTGCAGATTCATGTAGGCATACAGGTGGAAGATGATCAGATTGCTATCTCAATTTATTGTCTTATAGTAGCACAGTGATTCTTAAATGACTATCCGTTGATTAAGTGAAAACTTAGTCATATTTTACCGAGTTGTATGGAGTGAGACAAAAAATGGGGAGGAAAACTGGATTATGAAAGTGTACTAGAGTGAAGGGGAGAAGGTAAGAGTGAATTTCAGGGAAGTCAGGCTCAGTAGGGTCATTCAGAAACATCCTAAGGCTTGAATTCTGAATTAATTATGTGTTAATAGAGTCAGCTGCTGAGTGCAGCTGGTGGTTTTACAGTAGGGAAATGCCACCTTCATGAAATAGGCCAGAGACTTAAGGGACCTGGCAGTTCTCTGCTATTTCTGAAGTAATACAGTGAACTAAGGGGTGAGTAGCTTGAGAGATCATCAATGGCATCTTAAAGTTTAGTCTCATTTCCTCCAGTCTCCATATGTGGGAGAGGGGAGGGATAGGTGGAGTGGGACGTCTGGGGTCAGTCTTTCTGGTAAACTCCATTGACTTCAGTGTCCATTGTTTCTCTGAGTGTTTTCAGCATCTCCCAAAGTAGTCATTCAGACACTATACTCAACAATTTTTGCCATGTTCATATACTAACTTTTTTTACTTTTAAACTTGAATATATTTTAAACAGAAACTTTATATTTCTGTTGTAATCTCAAGTTTAGTATGTTACAGTCTTTCTTACTGTATACTGAAATAAGTACATAAATTAGCATGAAACCTGCGTATTTGTGTTCACTTAAAATTATCTTGAGAAATGCATCTTTCATTTAATTTGAGCTCTTTATAGATTGGAGAGACAGAGTATATGTGACGAATGGTCACAGGGGAAGTTCAAAAACTGGAAATAAGGAATTTGGAGTAGAATTTTCTAGATAGATTTAAAATGATGGATTAAAACTAGGTTTCCCTGTAGGTTATCACCCTAAAGCAAATTTGAATTAAACTTACATTTAATTTCTTTTGGTCTTTCATAAAGACCAACAATCTACTGAGTAGTGTTTAGGCTACTTAAATTTTTAGACTTTGTGTTTTCTCCCATTAATTTCTTGGCAGAAATTGTGTCTGGAAAATTTCAAACTTGCCTTGGCTTCAAATAGGGGGGAACAAGATTTCTTCTTGTTCATGTTAGTGATGAGATATACTCACTAGCTCCTAAACCCTTGAGTTCAGTTCTGAGCCAGTGTCTGCAAGTTGCCTTTTATATGCCAAATTCAGTGCTGAGCCCAATGATGCACAGGGGAAGCCATGGCTCCTGCCTTCTGGGAGGACTGACATGTGAACAGCTGAAAGAGTCCAGTGTGACATGGTATGGGCCAGATCCAGGAGAAACCAGCTTCTTGAGTAGATCAACAAAGGCCTTATTAGCTGGGAGAGCAATAGGACCTGGGCACATTGAGGGGACATGAAGTAGGCAGCATACAGTTTGTGGCACTGTGAATGCCAGGGTCCTTTTTCCTTTGGTTATCTCCACAGATGAGTGTTATGTAGAATTTCTGTGGGTTCTGCATTGGCCCACATCATTTTCCCAGCAGCCATTAATGTTTTGAATATACAATAGCTTGCAGCCTTGTTACTCTGACATTTTCACATGAATTTGAAACAACAATGAGGGAACCTTAAAAAATAGTTGGCACATTGAGATGGCATCATTTCCAAAATAACCTCTTAATTAGGTTCTGTGCTTCAGGGGCAACTCTTGTTTAAATATACTCAGGTCTGCCCTGTGTTACTGGAAGCATTGTGACTGGGATTACAGGGTGAGTTTCGTCAGGTTAGACAAGTTGCCCTTAGAGTGTAAGGAACTCTTTGGAGCAGCCCTCACTATCTCAGTGACTCCATGTCTGGGTAGCAGGGTCATATGTGCAGGGTGGGAGAAACAGAATAAAGCATATCAACCTTTGCCATTTTAGGGAATGTTTGTACAGAATTTGAGATGGTAAAATTCTCAAACTTACCTATTTTTTTACCTATTCCCCATAACCTGAGCCATTCTCCCTTCTTCCCCTGCATCACAGTCACAAACCAGTAGTTGAGAGAACTTCAATTGCAAGCTTGTGGGGGCTAATTAAAGGAGACCCTTCCAACCTCTTGCTCTTGGTGCCTGAATCCCCACTCTGCTAATTACATTGATGCCAGCTTCCAGGCTTCAACTTCTGGAGATTTTATAAATATACAGGCTTTTCTTTTTCTTTTTTAAAATTACTGGCAGGATTTTTCCTGAAAGGAGCAAGAAATAATCCCCTGAGGAGACTGAATACTACTTCAGACCCACCCACTTCTCTGTGTTGCCAGAGACCTTGCTCCTCCTCAGGCATAACCTTGGAGGACTATTTCTTTTGGCCAGGTCTTTGACCTTAAAGGATCCACCCAGCTGCCTTGAAGCTTTGGGTGCTAGACATAATATTGGCAGAATCCAAGAGTTATTTCTGTTTTATATGTTTTATTTAGCATGACTGTATTAACTTTTTTTATTCACCAGAAGTTCTGCTCTAAAATCTAGAGTGCTTCCCTAAACCACTGCCTTTGAGTTTCCTCATGCATATGTTTATACTTTAAAGCACATTTAAGAATATAAAGACTCTTAGAATAAAATAGCACCCATGAAGGATGCCATATTGCCTTTCTCTTGGAGACAGAGCAGGTTGGGAATGTGGATTGACCTTTAGTGCGTCTTACGTTCTCAGTTTTTTTTCTCTTGAATGTGATGAGGCAGTTTTTCCTTGGAAAAATAGTTTGTGTTCAGCTTGGGAGGTGGATTTTTCACCATCGGCTTTTCCCTTTAATAATTGAAAACCACTGTTCATTATTTACATAAAACTGTCTTTCTCTGGTCTGCTTTCTATAACCTTTCCCCTCTTAAGAATTTTAAGAATTCCCTGACTTTCCTCTGGGGGATTTTATGCCTGCTTTATCCCAGATGTGGACATAGACTAGGCAGAGTTTTTTTACTTTTTATTTTTTCATTTTTTTGTGTGTGTGTATTCCTACATTTGAAAGACGTTCTTTTAATCATTGCACAAATCTACCACTGAAAAGAGGGACTTTTGGGAAAGTCAAGTAGTTAGGAAAATATGTGAACTTGGTTTAAATTTTTGATTTACTGAATGACACCCAATATCTCATAAGCAAAAGGACAAAGTAGACCATAGTTTCAGATAAGGGGAAAATGCACATGTGTTATTTGAGCTTTTTAATTCCAAGATTTTATTTTCTGAATGAAGGCATGTTGGTTTCTAGTCCAGGCAGCCCTGTGCCTGGTCTTCACTATGGGTTCGCTGATGTCAGCCCAGGGAGTACATGAGCTTGGCTGATGTTCATACTTCTTTGTCCTCTCTGTCTCCACCTTCTGTCCACACAAAGAGAATGGTTAGCCTTATCCATAATGTTTTGTCTGCTTACCTGTGCATAGATGTCTTGATCTTAATCCCTGGTTCAGAAAGTAAAATGCTAGGAAGACAGAAGAAGTTAGAGTGAAGGGGCCTATTTTAAGAAATACAGGATTTTCTATTTTTTCATAATGTCTGCTCAGAATCCTAACTGACAGTTCACCCCCAGCTTTTGGTTATTGTGGTTTATGTATTAATGTCTAAAAAATACCATAAAATCTAACCTTCTCTGAATGGTAATATTTGAGAAAAAAATGCCAAGGTTTTTTCCTTCCCTGCTTGAACAAACATATTGTTTCCCTAGTCAGTTTCTTCCTAATTCAAATATTTGTTGTACTTAAAAAGTAAAAATTTGTAAGTTTTAATTTTAATCCTTTTCCTAGTAAGTGAAGTTTTCACCTATCCTGCACCTGTGCCATGTTCCTTTGACTGACAGATGCACTTCTTTTTTCTCTCATGTAGGATCTTTCGAAGATGGTTTGGCTGCCTTGGAGGTTTGGAGATCTGATGCCACAATGAGGACTCATACACGGGGGGCCCCCAGTGTGTTTTTCATATATTTGCTTTGCTTGGTGTCAGCCTACATCACCGACGAGAACCCAGAAGTCATGATTCCCTTCACCAATGCTAACTATGACAGCCACCCAATGCTGTACTTCTCCAGGGCAGAGGTGGCAGAGCTCCAGCTGAGGGCTGCAAGCTCACATGAGCACATCGCGGCCCGGCTCAGCGAGGCTGTGCACACCATGCTGTCCAGCCCTTTGGAGTACCTCCCTCCCTGGGATCCTAAGGACTACAGTGCCCGCTGGAATGAAATTTATGGAAACAACTTGGGTGCCTTGGCAATGTTCTGTGTGCTATATCCTGAGAACATTGAAGCCCGTGACATGGCCAAAGACTACATGGAGAGGATGGCAGCGCAGCCTAGTTGGTAGATTTTTGTCTTTTTCTTTCTTCTCTATTAACTTTGCAATTTAAAGAAATGAATCCATCAGTGAAACCTCAGAGGCTAGATTTTCGTGTGTGTGTGTGTGTGTGTGTGTGTGTGTGTAGGAGGAATGCTTGTTACTTGTGTTGCCTGTAGCTTATGAATGGCCAGTTTCAAAAAATGCAATAACCACCATGTTTCGAGTATGAAGCAAAATGTTTCGAGGCAATCTAACCAAAGAAAAAAAGACTGCTAACTTAAGCGAACAAGGGTGTGCTGATTGCTGAGAATTCTTTCTCCTTTGTGTAACCTGCATGTACGGTCATGCATCATTTAACAATAGGGATATATTCTGAGAAATGCATCATTAAGTGGTTTTGTCATTGTACAAACATCATAGGGTGTACTTACACATACCTAGATAATATAGCCTATTGCACATCTGTGCTATTTGGTACATGCATTTAGTGTGCATGTGTGTTTATGCAAATGCATACATACACTCCAGCCCCTTGGAGTACCTCTCTTCCTGGAATTCCAAGGTTTACAGTGCCTGCTGGAGTGAAATTTGTGGAAATAACTTGGGGGCCTTGTACACACACACATGCTGTTTACTTATATGTAATATATGGTTGCACATATGCATATAGTGTGTGTGTATATATAAAATAATTGCATTTTATATACATATATACACACATACATACATATACATATATACATACACATACATACATATAAACACACATATACATACATGTACACGTATGTACATTATTAGTTTTTTTCGTTTTGTTTTTGTTTTTGGTATTAGGTTTTGATTGATCTCCCTCTGTGGTTTAAACTTTTGGCTAGTAAGAGATTTCAGCCAATAAAGACTTATTTGCATTTTATGACAATAAGAAGCTACAAGTCAGTATGATGGATTATTAGCAATTTATAAATAAGATTCTATCCAGTAACCACCAGACTATCCAAACCTATAGGACAATCAGTATTATAGTGTAATTGTTTGAAGAATTCTAATTATGTAATAGTTTACTTTTAGTGGTTTAAAATTCAAGAACAATCTTCCTCTACTTTTTGATTAGCTTGAATTCATTTTATTTGTTTATAATTGATGCTTCCATCTGCTTCCAGAAAGAAATGGGCTGAATTGACTAAACTAGGCTTTCTGTAGTTATTTTTACTGATACTGTCCTTTAATATGCATTAATGGTTTAGTCTCACTAAAAAGATTGATACATTATATGAAATATCCTTTTAAAATTACATAAACTACCACTTATACATTATGTGCTCATTTTTAATGCTTAGAAAAATCAGTGAATGCAAGTAATTCTGTGATGTATTGCACTTTCCATGAATTATATTCTGTATATTGCAGAGGTGAAGAATTTGATTTCAAAAAATGCAGGTGATTTGTGAGTCTGATAAATATCTGAAATTTCTTAATAAAAAAGATTATGGAAGAATTGCCATTAAATTCATACCAGAACTGATTTTTTGGCATTATTGTTAAGTATATGTATTCATTTCAAAGCTTACAATATTTTAGGATGAGGAGAACCTTTATTTGGTTTGTTACAAATACAGAACCTAGACATGTATGTAGTAGTGTCTAGTTTTGAGTTACATTAACTGATCGTATTTTATTCATGACACCAAGAAATAAAAGATAGATGGAAAATTTATCTGATATTTGAACTATAAGATTGTATTATCCAGTGTTGCAATAACTCACTGGACATTCATGCAGTTCATTAAAAATGACAACCATGTTTACCTTCTTTAGAAAAAAAACGCTTTAATGTTCACAAGGATATTTTCTCTTTTAAAGTCCTTTTTATTTCAAATAATTTAATTTTGACATATTAAGATATTGATGAAAATGTCCCAGAGATAGTTACTGTAAAAAATGATCTATTTCACCTCAGAAAAGACTAACATTATAGAGTGCCTTTATTTATTTGTTTGTTTTTATGTGGTGCTGAGGATTGAACCCAGTGCCTCACACATGCAAGACAAGCGCTCTACCATTGATCCACAACCCCAGCCCCACAAAGTGCCTTTTTTAGTGGGTATATTTTTAGCATAAATAAATAACATTAAGAATTGTACAATCCTAGCATGATTTTATCGTTATAATATAAAACGTTCAGGTGTATAAATACAAATGAATTAATACTGTCATTACAGAGGATTAGATACCTTTTCAAATTGAAAGAAGGAAAATAGGTAACTTCAGTAAAAATTTTAATTTTCACATAGTTACTACAGGTACAGATTTACTGATCATTGGAGATGTGTGGAAATTTATTAGAGGATGAATACTTCATTAATGGTAGTATTGATAAAAATGGGTACAATTCTGGGCCATTGTCTATAGCCAAAAGCCAATCTGTGACTTAGTGGGTCTGAAGTTGACTCTGTTGACCTCAGGAAGCTGAAAGATAGAAACTGAGGGTGTGCCCTTTACAGCTGGTTTCTAGTTCCTGAAATGATCAGGAATAGATAGTTGAGGTATTTAAACATTTTAGGTTGTGCTTTTAAATGATTTTATGAAAATTTCAGCTTTTTAAAAACTGAAGAAGTTTTAACAACTTTTTAAAATGAATTTTTAAAAAAATCCATTGACTGAATTGTGGTCATTGACTTATTCATTCAATCAACAAACATATACTGAGCATTTACTTTGTGTTGTAATGCTAGGGATTACTGTGTTGTGTGCTAGGGATTTAAAGATGAAGAAATGGCCTAGTAGTTTTATAATTTGCATCCAGCAAAGTGTTGCAAGCATTGGGTACTATTTCTTCTGCAATACTACAGGTATTTCTTCTGCTCAGAATGGTGTACAAGGATAATTTAGTGAGGAGTTTCTTTAGTTTTCATTGATGACTGACTTCAACAGTGGTATCCTGTTGCACTCTACTGCAGTGAAAAAGTACCCACCTGGAATAACCCTCCGGGCCTATTAATTCCAGCTCTCTACTCTTGATTTGTATTACATCAGATTAGTTTTCTTAGTTTGAGCATTAGTATCTTTTCGTTTTTCCTTCCCCTTTGGCGTGGGAGAAGGGGCACTCAACCACTGAGCCACACCCCCTGCCCTTTTTATTCGTTATTTTGAGACAGGGTCTCACTGAGTTGCTCTAGGGCCTCCGTAGATTGTTGAGACTGACTTTGAACTTGCAATCTTTCTGCTGCTGAGGATTATAGGCATGCACCACCTCGCCCCGCTGAGCATTGGTATCTTGAGTGTTACATAGCTGCTGTATCTAACTCCTAGGGTTGTTAGGAGGATTAAGGGAGAAAAACAGTGTAAAGTACTCAGCAAAGTTCTTGTCACATAGAAAGCCTTCGGTAAAGAAGAGTGACAGTTATGGTAGTTCCTGCTGCTCTTATTTTACCTAGTTTAGACCCTATTTGGCTTGCAATTTAGTATATGTAAGCTCTAAGGAAACAGCATTTATTTGGAGATTTTACCACCTGTATTCGACATGTTCTCAAACTGGATCTGTTTAACTAATACAAATTTTCTGTTTGGCTTTATGCCATTAAAACTTTCAGTGATGCTCCCCTGGGCCCTTTCTAAACACAAGCCTTTAATGGTAACACCAGTGAAGAAGGCTCTGGGGAAAGTAACAATGGTATGTCTTTTGTCTGGAAGTGCATATGAGATAAACATGATACAGATTTACTAATGGGGCTCATTTCATTGAGTAGTAAATAAGGAACTTAAAAGTTTACCTCTATAAATAAACTTAAGAATTTGGGCCTTTGTGAAAGAAAAGTTAAATGGAAGATACTATATAATTGTACTGTTTCCATCTAATTTACTACAAAGTAGGAAGGGAATCTGAAAGATTGATAAGAATAATGGTGGTGATTGAAAATGGATAGCTTGCATTTTAATTGTGTGTGTTTCTGAGTACCCAGACCAGTGGGCACCACAGGAAGATGAAGCTTATCTATGTACTGTGTCTGCCTTTGTAGGACTGCCCACATTCTTTCCCAGAAGATCTCTCCTTTTTTTCTTCTCATTTCTGCTCATACTCGCACATTCTTCCTTTCAGTAAAAGTAACAATAATTTAAGCTTGTGCTTCACTTAGTTCTAAAAATCAAATTTAAAAAAAAAATAAAGATTTAAAAAATCATTTTAATTAAGACTTTTTTTCTCTGTCGATCTTGTCTTCTACATGAGAGCTAGGATTTAGATTGCAGTCAGGTCTGTTTTATGTAAAAGCTTGATTAGAACTTACCATACAACTCTTTTAGAAGGCATAATGGGCTAAGATGATAGACCTAGGACTGGTAACAAGTCCACTTAAAGTGAATTCACTTTTTCTATCTATCTCCTAGTCTGTGTAGCCAAGTGCTGTGTGTGCCAAATGGCACATGGGACTATATTCACTTTTAAATGGTTGCTTCCTGAATTCCAGTCTCATATAGTTAAAAAACTCACAGAAATATTGCAAATAAGTAAAATTCTCTTTCGTTTTTTTTCTTTTCCCTCAAGAGCTTAAACTTTAAGGTAGGAAAATAATAAAAACAGGGTTTAGTCAAGATTTAAGAGATTTTTAAAAAAATCAATTTCTGGAATGAGTTGTTGGATTCAGTACATATTATTGTACTTCAATAAAATTTTCATAACATGCCTGTATTTTTATTTACTTATTTGTGCCTGTTTGTGCATGCTATCCTTTCTCCCTTAAGGAAATGTAAAATACAAGATTCAAATTAAAAGTATCTGAAAAATAAAAGAGAGTGGGACATCCACCAGAGGAGGCAGGGCAGGACTCCGTTGCTAAAATGCATCTTCCAGACCATGTCAAAAGTGGGCCCTGAGGGTGTGCGTGTGTGTATTCCGTAACCTCTGTAAACCTGTCTCTTCATCTGTAAAATATGGATGTTTCTTCCATGCTAGATAATGCATGTAAAAGCTCTTAGCTGTAATGTGCTTGGCACACAGTTTTACTAAAAATTTGTCATTATTACCCAGAAATAGTTGTGAAGATGAAACTTTTTTTTTGGTGCACAGTACTCCATTTCGCCTACTCAGTCATTCGAGAGTGGTGTTTTTTGAAGTATTTGTTGTGAATCATTCTCTCTCCCTTTCCTTATAGTATTTTTGCTTACTTATCATCTGACAGAAAATAAATCACAGAGGAAAGAAATTACTTCACTCTTGCATTAGAGCCAGTTGGCTACAGGAAATCAGGAGAACTGGTGAGGGAAACAAAGAAGTTGAACTTTTGGACAGAGAAGTAATTGTATTTTTTTTTCCTGCAAGAGACTGAGTATTAAATCTTTGCCTGTGGATTGCAAACTTCTGGATGGTGACATCTGAGGGTATATTTGCAAAATAAAATAAAATAATAAAATAAAGAGAGGAAAAAAGAAAAGCCTCTGTCACATTGAAGTGGACCAGCTGGTTTCATTGCTGTACATACAGAAATGAAGAGTGGGCCCGCCTTCCTCAGCATCGCCTGCTAGGCTCCAAATGCATTTCCCTGAAGCTGTTTCTCAGGCTTTTTACTTTTCTAAGTTGCAAGTTAAGACTGAAAATCAAAAGTGGGGAGGAAGTAGCTGGGCCCCTACGTGGAGCTGCGGCACCGTGAGTAAAAAGATCAGGTTTTCCTCTCATGACCTTTCAGTGATGGAGGCTTAGTCCAGAATGCACCTGGAATCCATTAAAGTGGACTCCTGGAAACAAATGTGGGGCTGTCAGAAACCCTGCCCCCAATTCCCCTAGCTTTTTCTCATTCATGTTTTTCCTTTCTCTTTCCTCCCCCTCACTGTTTCTGCCTTTCTTTTTCTCTGTGCGTATCATTTTGTGATTTAAAATAAGTTCTCTCCTTTACCAAGTTCAGATCCTTGGAAACACAAAGGTAAAATAAATGATGTCTGGAAGCTTTTTACATTGATCAGATTCTTTATAATTTACAGAAATGCATATGTTAGGAACCTGGCTATTGGAATTTCCTTCTTGAATACCATTTCATAAGCAGGTGGTTGCAGCATTGTTATGTTGTCTTGGGTGAGTAGACCTGGGGCTGAATTAAGCTTGTGGAGAAGAGGTGAGGAGAGGTGAAGTCAGGTGTGTGGGAGAGCTGAGCATTGTGTCTGAGAGTGCTGTTGAGCAGTTGTGTGTTGAATAGTCACACTCCACCTGGGATGCCCAGCTAACCTAAATTCTTGCAACTCAACTAACTTGAACTCTATAAACTCTTCCCATCTATTTCAAATGCCAAAGAGATTAAAGTAGTTCTAATAAAATTTTGTTCTAGCAATAACATTTAAGATATTTTCTGATAACTAAAATCATACACAATTGAAAAGAAATCCAAAGTTTATTTTCTTTGTCGGTTGATTCTAAGATTCGGTGTCAACTTGCTCAAAGATGAAGCAATGTAGGCTTTTGAAATGTAATACAGGCTCTCAGAGTTGCATGTAAAGTTTGTCCCAGTGGAAGAGGTGTCTGAAGAAGGAACCAAGGAGTTCCCAGAAAAAAGGGGGAAGTAGACTCAGGACCAGTGAGGTCCTTGGCTTATGTGACAGCAAAAGAATTTCAGCACATGTCAGAGGCATAGACATAACTTATTTAGGAAAGTTAGTAATACATTGAAGGGAGAACACGGACATCTCAAGAGAGATAGATTTGGGGTAAAGCAAGGAAAATAACATTGACGAGAAAGTGTAGGCATCTCAGTGTTGAAATGCCTTTTGGGGCTTCTGGCTCTTCTTTTAAAGGAAACTTTGTGAGGGATGAATATGGGAAGGTATGTAGGAATGATGCCTAACTCTGGTGATTGCAGGATGGTTTATGGTGGTCTGGTTAGACTCTGGATCCTTAAGCTGATGTGTGATCTTTGTTATCTGATCAGAAGCTAGTGCTAGAAAGTCCTCTAAATTATAGGTTTCTCAAAATATCAATCTCTCTTTACTTGATCTATTTATTGGGGGAGGGGTATTGATTAACAAGTACAAATACATGTACAGATTTTCCAGGAAATAACAGTCTTAGAAAAGAGACTGGCTTAGGGAGTGTCAGGCTTGGAAAAGCATGCAGAACTTCTGAACTGAAATTTTATTTCCTTTTCCTTTATTTCTCTTTTCTCCCTATCTTCTAATTTTTTCTATCCTACCTCAAACTGTGCTCAAGGCCAGAAGAATCCTCATTCCTCTTTTAGTGGGGTCTAAGGTGGTACCCCTAACTTCATATTACAAACACAGGTACTATTAATAAAGTTCCCCACAGTCTTTACAATCTGACTTGAAATTTTTCTAACATAAAAACTTGGCAAACAGATGTTTGGATTTTGTGTGTTCCTTGTCCCATATCTTGAGGGAAAATGTTAGCTGGCAAGTGCTGCATATATATCTGTAATCTATTTCAGAGAAGTTTCATAATATATTCTTGAAGTTGGCTTTATTTATTGGATAAAATGCGTGTTCAATTCTAATACCACTTATGATGTACAGTCTTGCTGACACTGCATTCTTGCTATTGTGGTGTAGATATTTAAAACAGTTAAGAGTAAATAATGGCATGAGTGTGCTCAGAGTCTTGCTTATATGGTTGGGTAGTTCATTTTACCTTGGATATCTTCAGAATAGCCTTTTACTTTTTCATGTCTTCCGCCATATCCACAAAGGGAACACATTTTAGCCATGCTTGCAGGCTCTCTCATCCATCTTCCCTTCTTTTCTTCGCGTTTCGAGAGTCAGCATTGCTGGCTTTGGACAGCAGGAGGAGACATAGTCAGGGGTCAGAACATTGCTTATCCCACAGGAGCCTGTGGTTTAGAACACTTTCTGTGTAGAATGACCTGGAAGGGATGAATCAGGAGAAGAGGAACTGGTTAGAAGCTTATAATATTAGTCTAGGAGGGAAATGAAGACTGCAATTAAGACAGTAAGGGTGAGGAGAAGAAGAAATGAATTTTAGCAATAGTTAGGAAAAGAAAGTCTTAACAGTGCTCGATTGAATCTGGAATACTGTCTCTCAAAGTGCGATTCTTTCAGCACAGGGAGTGTCCTTGCAAAGACATGTTCCAGGGTCTCCCACCAGACTCACTGAATCATGATCTCTTGGAGTGTTCCTAAGATTCTGCACTGTAACACGTTTCCCATGTGATTCTCGGGTACACTGAAATTTAAATTGTAAGAGATAGGGTGGTGTAAGGCATAGTCCTGGGTGGCTGGGTGCATGTTGATGCCCAGTTGAGAGAGACTTTAGGACAGAGAAAGGGTTTGTGGGAGGGAAAAGATAGCTCACTTACTCATATGTCTTTCTCCTGTCTACTTTAATCTCACTTTGTTTATATCACCAATTATGGGGACAGATGATGGTTACAGTTATAAGGGCTCATGGATGTCCTCGATGCAGATATTTTAGTGATTATTATTCCCCTTTAGGACCTTTAGACTGTATCTCCTAATTCTTATGTTTGCTATCTTCTGCTTTTACCCTGGGTATCTTCAGTTCCATGGCTCTTGCACTGCTGCTGCTATGCTCATTACCCACAGTCATTTTTCTCCTCTCTCCCTTTTTCTGTTTTTCACTCTTGCTACTCTGAATGTATTTTGCTGTTGTTGCTTCTATCACTGTTGGATGTAGGTGAGCACATCATGAAAAGGCATTCTTGAGAAATAAAAAAGATCAGTCTGTTGTCACCTTCACTGCAATACATACCCCATCCAGAGTTTGCAGATTTTCCTTTTCGCGTTAATTCTGTAATTTTATTGTTTTAAAAGGTCTCACCAGCAGATTGACATGCAGTCTCTCCAGTGGTCCACTTGGATTACTGGTACAGCATTTTCAACTCTGCCCTGATTCCAGAAGCAATAGGTTTACAGACCAACCATGAACTGACTTTTCTGCCTATAGGTATCCCAGACTCATCGTCTCGTTCCTTCCACCTTTCTGTCTGTACCTATCTGGACTTTATGTTTCACATTTATTCTTCCTCTGTTTCGTTTTCTCTAGCCCCTCAACCCTGGAAATTCCCATTATTATTATTTATTTATTTGAACCATTGGTTTGTGGTAGTATCTGGGTTGCTCAACTGGTTGCCTGACCAGAGTGCATGTCTTCTAGATTTGACCCCAAAGAAATTTTTTTCCAGGAGCCTGCTGGACTCTGCCCCTACTCTGACAGTATGATTTGGATGCTCAAAGGATCCTATGGAAAACTCTCGTAGGCTGTTTTACTTACACTGCAATTCTTAATTTGTTAGTCTTCCCCACTGCCACATAAACTTAATGACGGTAGCACAAGCATGTTTTAACCTTCCAGTTCCAAGAACCTGATATGTATACCTGCCACAAAAACACTAGTACATTATACCAAAGGAATGAATGAATGGGAGATTTATTTTGACTGACAATCTAAGCTTGCCAAGAACAGAAGTCTTGAAGCTGCACACAACTTTGACTTTGATTTGGTGCCTGCACAATCTGGCCACCCATATTTATTTGACCTCACTTTTACTCTGAAGACTTGCCTTTTGTCTGTCAGCCCATAATTACAGGGACAGTGTACCTGCTACCCAATTGAAGGCCCTCAGAAAGAATGTCAGGATTGACATCTCTGCGCATAGCTCAGTTAAAGAGTCTCAGGTTACCTGCTCTTTGAAGTGCTCCCTCACACCTGGTATTCTTTCCTCCCTGGTCCCTTGCATTTGGGCGTCCATGATCTTATATGTATGTAATGTCCACGTGTGTGTTCCCAATCAGGTAACCACAACAGAGCTTTGGTCTTATTCACTTTAAAACCATTTGCTTCCATCTTTGAAGTGAATAGTAAAGGTAATGCATTATTGGAATTCAGAGTAAGGACTGTGGAGTCAGACGGCCTGTGTTCTAATCCCATTTACAAGCTGTGTGACCTTGATCATGTTACTTTGGTTTTTCTATGCTCAGTGTCCTCATCCGTAAATTAGAGACAAACATGATACTTCACTTATAATGTTAGAAGATTAAATAAATTAACAAAACACTGTGAGGCATAAAGTAAGTGTTAGGTGTTATTATGTTTATTACATTGCTTGTATTTTGCTTTCTTATAAGTATTGCCAACAAATGCCCTTTTCATTTATAAATAAATTTATGTACATATTCATTTTATATAAGCTTATCATTAACAAATTCTGTTTTAGACATTTTGTTAAGTATTGGATATACAAAATTTAAAGGGCAACTTACACATTCAGCTGTCGGTCTCTGGAACGTATCCTTCAATAGACAGCATTAACACAGGTGATAATTACTGTGATCAGGAAAGTACAGAGTGTGATGGAACACCCAGGAGTACTTCTCCCAGCATTGGAGCACTGAAGGTTTTCCAGTGGGGACCCAAATAACAAATAGGAATCAGCCAAGTGGTGGGGAAAGTGAGCCATGTTTGACTGTTGCAAGCACAAGTAACCACTGTACAAAGGCCTGGCAATGTAAGAAAGGAGAATAGCTTTCAGGAACTGAAAATTTAATGTAAGGAGGAAACAAACAGCTCTGAGGTTTTGGGTAGAGAACTGCAAGACCTTGTCTACCACGTGAAGGAACTTGGACTTTTTCTTATAAGCAGTGTGAGGCCATTGAAGAGTTTAACAGGGCAGTGAATGATAAGATCTGTGTTATGAGTTAACCTTTTCACTGTAAAATAAAAGAACACCAAAGGAACAAAGGCATAGCTTAATAAAGTATGTTAAAGCAAGCACTGGCAGCCACAATAAAACTCAAGAAATGGAACTTTGTGGGGTACCCCCAGAAGCCCCTGCATGGGTCTGTTCCAATCACAAGGCCACTCCAACACTCAAACACCATCCTGACTTCTGCAGTCATCATGTCCTTGCGTATCTTTATACTGCATCCATGGATGCATGCTAGTGTATATAGTGTTAAATTTGTTAAAAAAAATTTTTGAGACAGGCTGTCACTATGTTGCCCTGGCTGGGCCCAAACTCGTAGGCTCAAGTGATCCTTCTACTTCAGCTTCCCAAGTGGTAGGACATAGATGGCCACCATGCATGCCTGTGTGTCTTTGCTTTTATTTTTTATTTTTTCTCCCACTGCTAGGGATTGAACCCAGGGCCTTGTGCATGATAGTTGAGTGTTTTACACTGAGCAGTACCCCCAGCTCCATCTTCGCTCATATTAGAAATGTCTTTTAAGACTTATCATCTGCAGGTTCCCTTACATCCCTTCATTTTTTTCACACTTTATGGAAGAACCCGAGCCCCTTGACCTGCATAACTTCCCACAGTCTGGATAATACTGATTGCACACTCAAGATACCATTCAGTGACCAACTAACTCCACCTTTGGGTTTTCCTACAAACTGATGACAGGATGCTAAGACTTGATCTAACTCAGTTTTAATCATTCAGACACATAGTGGTAGCTGTTCTTTCCTTAGGAGACATAAAATGGATTAGTAATTTCTCCTGTGGTAGATTTGTGTTTTAGAAAGAATCTGATTGCATGTGGCAGAAGATTGCAGAGGTCAAACCAGGAAGACCATTAGGTCTTTTGTGTTTATTCAGATGAGAGCCTGGAATAGGAAGGAAGTGATAGGTTCCAGTGATACGAATTAGTATTTGTATGACTTGACATATCTGAGGACTAAAGGGAATTTTCTTTATGGGATGCTGAGGGGATGATAAAACCTCTCAGTGAACTTGTAGCATTTGAAGCTGTTGGGGAATGCTCATGAAGGGCTTTGTTTTGGATATAACAAGTTTGAAATGCTTGTGGACCTAGAGAAGAGATCTAATTCTTATCTCTCAAGCTTTATTTGTAGCTACTTCCTGTTTAACAATGGGTATATTGTGATTTAAATAACATAAGCACACAGCTGTCACCAGAAGAAATTATCTAATACAAAATATGTCTTCAAGTACAGTATGCACAGTTTCTGTTGATGTTAGAAAAATGTAGAAGGGAAGCTCAAAGAAGATCAGATTTAGTTAAAGAAGTTCAACCACAATAAGTCAGTGAATTACAGCTGGAAGAATGAGAGGAAAAGTCCAGGCACTAGGACAACATTGTAGGAACCTGGGTGTCCTCAGGTCCCTTTCTGGAGCCAAAAGGAAATGTTGCACAGACGTTGCGCAGAAGGAGAGAGTATCAGAGAGAGCATTGTAATGCTGCTTCTGTAGCTGAAAAGGAAAAAGAGATTTCTTGATGAAGTGTAGATAGTGATTTGAGTTTGAAACAACTTAGCAATTTTTAGGTCATACCTGAGCTAATCATTCATTTACAGTGAATTTGCTATTATAAGAAAAAAGATGTGGGGAAAGGAAGAGATAAAAATCAATAAAACCTGTACATGTGGCCAAAATTTCATATTAACTTCAGTGTCTTCCTATCCTGAACTATTTGCACAATTTTTTCAAACCGTATAAGGCTTATAGACTCTTTCACCTTAATAGAGACTGTGGTGTGGGGAAGGTTTTGAAGTATGACTGAATCCAGCTTGAATTTTTTGCTCTCTGCTTTTCTGATGGCCTGTCAATGGTCAGAGAAGATGGAGGGAATGTGATTTCATTCAGCCTCAGGGGTCAGTTTCTGTTTTTAATATGACAGATAACTCTAGGTTGAAAGTTAGACTGGTCAAGATAGAGAACTGCAAGCCTGCAAACATAATTGGCCTATGGGAGATATATACTAATCATATTAATGCAGATGATATTGCTGTGATTGGGCAAGTGTAGGGTGTAACAGGAAGACCTAGGGGTACTTTGCCCAATGTTGGAGCATTGGGGAAACTTTTCCAGTGGGGGCCTGAAGAATAAATAGGAATCAGCCAAGTGATTCCAAGGGAGCCACTTGGGAAAGTATTTAATGCATTTTGAAGATAACTCACAAATTCGACTCGTGATTGAACTTAAATTTATTGTTTTGTAACAACACAAGATAACACAACCCACAATATTTTTTTTTAATGATTCACAGCAAAGTTAATTTGCGCCCCCCCCATAGTTTTGACAAATTATTTTTACAATATCATCTTTGAAACTGCGTCCCAGGACACAAAATAAATATTATTGGTACCAAATCCTGCCACAGTTTAATTATTTCATTATCTCTCTTGACTGTAAACTGCTTCTAAGCTACACAAACAAAAAGTTTTAGAGGACAAGGAATGCTTTTTTCCACATAGTGATTATTATTATTTTTCTTCTTAAATTGGCTGCCTGAGCCTCTTTAGTGTCGTCACATCTGCTGCCATTTTACAGCACCTTCTGCCCTCTGCTTTGAACATTCTGAATTTCTCTGGTTTCCTGGGGTCATGGTGGGATATTCCTTCAGTGCTGGTTTCAGACCCTCTGTTGGAAAGTACCCAGCCACTTAGGATTTCATCCCCACTCCCTCCACTGAAGCAGGCTCTGCATCCAGGTTCTCTGTAAGACTCATCTGCTTGGGGGTTATTATGTTTGCCCTTGAAGACAGTGGCACTCAGACCTGTTTTGACTGTGACCCAAGTAAGAAACCAAGTTAACCTCATTATCCAACACACACATAACTTTAGCTTTGCATATATAAATAAATGTTACAATTTCACAAAATAACTTTGCAATTTATTTTTATTTATTTATTTAGGTACCAGGGATTGAGCCCAGGGGAGTTTAACCACTGAGCCACATCCCCAGCTCTTTATATTTTTTATTTTGAGACAGGATCTCACTAACTTGCTTAGGGCCTCACTAAGTTGATGAGGCTGGCTAACTGGGATTATAGGCATGCACCACCACGTCTGGCTGCATTTAAATCATGCTTTGCACTCTTGCTGTTTTCTAGTCCATTCTGATCCATTTCATGAAAATCATTAAAAATTTGCTGGTCACAAGCCATTAATTCTTCTCATGATCTGTAGTTTGAAAGCCCTGCCCAACATTCTGATAGATGCATGCTTCCTTTCTAGAGAATCCCTTCATAGTAGTCCCGTTTGAACATCTCTCGGGATGGACTGCACCACACTTGGCACGGCCTCTTTATTCTAGTGTTTATAATGCTTGTTTCAAAAATACTTTGGAAAGCATCCTTTTTTCATTAAGAAGGAGGGGAAGTCAGTAATTAATGATTACATTTCAGGTTTCCAGGGCTGGATGGAATAAACTCTGCGGCATATTGTCTTCTACTTATGCCCAGAGAATAAAATAAGTAACAGTCTGCTCACTGTTTTAAAAAGGCCCCTGAACTTTATGAAGTTATATATACAACCTCAGCAAAACATTTAAAAAGAAGATTGTAAAATAAATTTATTTCATTTTATTAAGTCCTGGAGATTGAACCCAGGGGTGCTTTACCACTGAGCTATATCCACAGCCCTTTTTCATTTTTTATTTTGAGATGGGGATCTCACTAAGTTGCTGAGGTCGCCCCTGAACTTGTTATCCTCTTGCCTCAATTTCCAGAGTAAAAGAAACTTTTTGATAAATATTACAAAGCACGACTACCCTGAGGAGATTATAAGAAGAAGTAAAATATCTTTCCTTGCATTTCAAGGAGTGCCTCACTTTGGTTTTGATGTTTTCTTAACCAAGAGAGCAGGTAGATTTAGTGATTTGACTACTGTTTTTGACATAGAGGGGCCTTTGTATTTTAAAACTATACCAGGTAATTCTTTCCCCCCTTGTATGTTATGTTATCAGAATGTTGGGGATTGCTCTTTAAACAGGGAGTGTCTGAATGTTCAGGCAGCAGGAGTTGGGGTGCAGATACTCAAAGGTAGTGACATAGGATTCTTAAAGGTCAGTGTATTTGTTGCTAGGGCTTCTATAACTAAGTACCACAGACCAGGCGGCTCAAAACTGTGGAAATTCATTCTGTCACAGTTCCGGAAGCAGGGAGTCTGAACTATGGATGTCAGCAGGGTTGGTTCCTTCTGGAGGCTGGAAGGGAGGAAGTCTCTCTTGTCCTCTCCTGGCTTCTGGTGGTGGTAGGCAGCCCTTGGTATTCCTTGGCTTATCATTGCCTCATCTCTCTTTTTCTCACTCTTCTCATATCAACAAATACGTTGTCCTTTTTATTGCAATATAGTTCTGTTATATTTTACAGATTGTAATTTTTATCAGATTAATATTGTTTGTCTAGTTAAACAAGGCAAAAGCTATTGAGCTGAACCGTATTGTATACCATGAGGACTTCAATTTTTGTCCTCTTTGTGTTCTCTAGGATTAATACTAGCTTTTTTGTTTGTTTGTTTTATTTGCTTAGTTTTCTGCTGTACACATAGCACTGTTACCCACCAGACTCGAACCGGGTTGTGTGGATCTTCTTTGAGAAGACATTCTTTATAAGACCTCTCTTACGGGTCTTTTGGAGGGGACTGCCACAGCCCTTTGACTTGCTGTGATCTAGGTTCATGTGATTAGATTGGGCCCACCTGGAAAATCTAAGATAATCTTCCATCATAAGGTCCTTAGTTATATCTATAAAAACTTTTTTTGCCATGGAAGGTAATGTATGTGTAGATTCTGGGGATGTAGACATTTTTGAGGAGGCCATTATTCTGCCTATTACAAGTTCTGAATGGTTGATTGTCCGTCATGTGAGTGGGGTTGGGGGCATTTGACCACACTAAAAGGTTGATAACAATTTCACTACACCTTTTTCCTTTGGAAACACTTGATATCAGAATGTTTAGATCTTTAGTCAAGACGTTGTCCTTCTTGTATCATGCTAGGTTTGAAATGGATGGCATGTTTTCGATGTTGCATACCATGAAATTTATATTGAATTTTAAAAGTTATTAATGCATAAATACATACAAATTTATACAGTTATTACAGTTGATCAATTATAGTCACAGTCAACATTTACAAGTTATGTTTTCTTTTCTGGAAAAGCTAGCCCCCCATTAATCATCCTGGCCATTCTTACTTGTTTAATTTTTTTCTTTCAATCATATTAACTACTTCCAGGTATGGTTTTTCAGTTGATCACTGGATACTTGTACAATCACTGACTGAAGTGATGGTATCAATCAGCTGCCTGGCTGAACTGTTTGAAGAATGTTTTGTTTTATATTTTACACATGTAAATGTAAAACATGTCTACATATTAAATACCAAGCTATTTTTTGAAATGGGCAAAAATTATTTGATTATGCTTATTTGAACAGTATGGGCAAATCTGGGTTATTCTCTTTTAGCACATTTCCAGGTGTTAGAATTTCTTTATTACAAGAGATTCAAAAATTTGTGATAAAAACTTGACATGTAAGCCTGCTTTTAACCCTAATTCTATGAGTGGTGCCATTCTGCCAAGACAGAAGTCTTGTTAACAACATTCAATAATTTTCCTTATCTTGTTTCTTTCTCATACCTTTTCTGGGTGAACACAAGTCCAACACATACTTGGCCATTTAAAGGGATTATGATTTTAAATATTGTTTACAAGTCCACTTGAATAGATTTTTGAGGATAGAATACTTGGATATTTGGGCAATAGGATTTCATGCCATTGGATTAAACATTGGAATAATGACATGGCAGTGCCCTTCCCCTATAATAGCACTGCTCTCATTTTATTCTCATTAACATGGCATATTTTGACACTTAGATTAATTATTTTTATCTACAAATAATGTAGAACACTTTCCATTTAAGTAAAAGAATAAGCTGTTTAGTTTCTATATTTTAAAATTAGGACATTGAATTAATAGCATTAAAATGAAATTAAGTGGTGGTGTTCCGCTATATTAAATCTAGTGATATGCTAAATACAGAAATATAGATTGTGGAAGAAAATGATCTTTTCTGGGCTCATAAGTTATTTTCCTTGAAGATACCTAACTACATGATCAGTTCCCATTTATTATACTGTTACCTTTCTAGCAATTTCCCAAATAGGAAAAGTAGTTTTGTCCCCAAATTAAATCTTGAAAAAAGAGCACATTGTCCATATCTGTTACTCTAGTTCTGGCCACTGTCAAAGACAAAATTGGACAATAGTTAAAATGGTAAGGACAGATTTTAATCAGTAATAACTATTTCAACATAGCAAGAAATTCAGTGTAAACAGAACTGAACTTTGACTTGCGTAGAAGTGATAGACAATTTAAAGGGAGAATGAAGAATTGCAGAGGTGGGGAAGCAGAGTTTTAGCAGAGCTAAGGAAGTGAAAATTTCGAAGGTCAGCCAGTGTGCCTGCGGTTGGGCCACTGTGTCTACTAGATGATGATTACTGAAAGTGGAGTTCTGTCTTCCCACAGACTGGAAGACAAGAGACCCTTATCTTCAAATAGGGCCCTTTGGCAGGAACAAAGAATACATTTATTGGAGGCTTGATTTTCTCAGTGGGATATTTCCAGGAACCACAGGGTCATCTTAGGGATGTGACCTTGAGATGTTAGAAACTATTACAGTGTTTGTTCAGATCTTTGTGGACCAAGGTCAGGGCCCAGGAGAGAAGAAGGCTCAGAGGTGCTTGGATAGAATTGAGTCAAGGAGAGAGTCTTTGTCCTCAACTTATGTGGCAGAAGGTTCTGAGCATTATAGGTGAGACCCACCATCCCCTTGACCAGCTCTTCCTGGAGTGTCTTTGGAGCCCCAGGATCATCAGAGGTCTGTGGGAAGGGAAAGACTTGTTTCAGGAATTCTGTGATTGGTTTCAAAGGTTCCTGGGGTGGATCCTGAGCAGGCACATGAGCACAAAATGGTAGTTTCTTCTATTGTCTGGTCCTTTTCTCAGATCTCATATCTTGTTGTCATGAAAATCTCAGGGCTTAGAATGCTATTAGATTTCTGCAGAAATGCCCTGCTGCTTGCCTCTTGGTAAGTCCCTTAGCTCTGGCACTTTCTTCTTCTGGATTCTTTTTATAACCTTGGTGACTTTGAAAGCACAGTGCTTCCCTTCATCAGGAAGAAGTAAAGACAATCATAGATTCAGATAATTCTGGATTCCGTCCTTGGCGTCAGCATATAACTTACCTATGTGATCTTGAACATGTTACTTTTCTATCCAAATTCTGTTCTCACCATCTATAAAATGCAGATGTAACACCTAATGGGAGTTGTGAAGATGAAATGAATAAAATATGTAAATGGCTTATATACTGTGTGCTTAATTAATGTGAAGTACAACCTCTCCCTTTCCTCCCAGCTATAAATACTATATTTTGCTTTGTAATGCCAAAGCCAGCCCTAGCCACCTGATCAAACACTTTGAATATGGACATCAAGCCAGACTGGAGTTCAGCTGAACATGCTACTTGCATTACTGAGCACCTATTCCAAGACCTTTAGGTCAAGCCTCTATATTACAGCTCACTCTGCTTGTAGCAAATTACTATCAAGACCCCAGTGTGCTTCCCAGGAAAAGGCTACAGGTTAGAAATTCACTTCCTGATTAGATTAAATTTTATAGGAATGTCTTACAAAATGTAACTGACATTTAACTTTCATAGTTGTTTTTCACATGTAAAATTGGAGGGGGCTGTGGATGAATCACTTCCACCATAGTCATATTTTTAAAAGGAGACAGAAAACACAGTTCTCCTAACATCTTGGAGGTTGTTTCAAACGCAAAGGCATGCGGTTGAAAGTTGAATGACTTTTTCTTAGTCTGCCTCCTTCAGGAGAATTTTAGATTTTAAAAACAGAGTTGACCTTACTTTGGCATATTTTGGTGGTGTGGCCAAGTGTCCGGTAGACACAGCTGCAATGAAGCTGGCTGATACAGAGTTGAGGCTACTCTACCTAATTAAGTTTGTAGTTTGTAGTTTCTGAAGAGTTCACTATTATGTTCTGAATTTAAATTTGTAATTCTTTCTGCATTTATTTCATTTTCTCTAAAATTCGTAGTTCCAAAACTGTCTAGTGTCTAGAATCAAATTTTTATATACAAATCTTCTATTTTATGATTTAATAAGTAAATATTTTCTAAATTTATAAAACTGTACTTTATTCTGAAAATGAAAAAAAAAAAGAAATGAATCATTTTGGTTTTAGTTTTCCTGGAAAGATTTAGCAAACAATAGTGCCTCATTTAAACACACTTTAAAAAATACATAGATTTGTTTATACCATGAATCAAATATAGAATATATTTTCAGAATATAGCTACATATAGAAAAGCCTGGTATAAAATTGTTAGGCTCTGCAAAGTGCTAGAAAATAGGATTAATAGCCATAATATATTATAAAGAGAGTTGAGTTACCCATTAATTTCTAGTATTTATTTCTTATATACTACTGATTAGTGTAAATAAGAATCAGTTATCTCTTGGCACCACTTAGATTCTAAATGGTAACTTCTTTTATTCTGAGTATTTGTTTTAAAAGTTATTGTATAAATGGAGTAGGAGTTGCTATGGATTGAACTGTATCCCCCTAAGTTGATTTTGAAGACCTAGCTAACCCCCAATGTGGACATATATGAAGATGAGACCTTTAGCAGATAGTTAGGTTTAGATGAGGTTACCGGAGTTGGGGGCTTGTGAAAAGAGACACCAAGAAAGTACTCTCTTCCTGTATTCATGCACTTAGCAAGACAGAGGATGACCGTTTACAAGTCAGGAAAAGCACTCTATCCACACCTAATTATGCTGGCCCTGGTCTCAGACTTCTACCTCACAGAATTGTGAGAAGACACTTTTTTGTTGTTTAAGCCACCTGGTCTGTGGCATTTTAAAAAAGTTATTCTTTATATATACATATATTTTTAGTTGTAGGTGAACACAATACCTTTATTTTATTTTTATGTGGTCCTGAGGATCGAACCCAGGGCCCCACCTGTGCTAGGTGAGCACTCTACCACTGAGCCACAACCCTACCCCCTGTGGCATTTTGCTATAGCAGTGTGACACTACACAACTTCCAGGAATAATATTCTATGGACTTTATAATACTAAAAATTAATATTTTGACAGGCAATTGTTTTCTATAAATGATTTTTATTAAAACTGTGAAAATTTTTAAGATGGAATCATTTGAACATTTTAAAATACAGATAAGTATATAAAAGATCAATATTTTATTAGACTTTTTATTGGTTATTTAATCAAACTGTCAAATTTTAAGTAATATACACTTAGATTCCCTACTGTAGTACTTATGCATAATCAAAAGTTCAAAAGGCATTTATGATAGTGGAAGCTGTCTATTGTATAAACTTGTTATAATAAAATTTGGATGTTTGAGTCTGCTAAAGTTTAAAAAGTGTTTATGCCTCTTTTCTTCCTTTCGTGGTCACAATTCAGTTCATGGAAACAATACTTTGTGATAAGTTTTATTTCCCCACCAACAGCCTATGCTCAAACCCAGGAAATTAATAGTTCTTTTCTGTATTCAAGTCATTCTATTTCATATAAATTTACCTTTGAAAATATTTGAAACAACAGTATTTGACCTTTGGACTCGGGACACTTTTTGTACTCTTAAAAATTAGTGAGGACATCAAAGAACTTTGTTTATTTGGGCTCTATCTAGTAAACTTTGCCATATTACAATTTGAAGTAGAAGTTTAAAAAGTATTTATTCATATTTATTATATTAAAATAGTACACTCATCATGTTAACATAAATAACATTTTTAGGAAAAAAAATTTTTCAAAGTGAAAAGTATTTTGTAAGATAGAAAGTCTACATCTTTGCAAATCTCATAGGCCTGCTCTGCATTCAGTTTTTTGCAGTGTGTTGTTTTGGTTGAAGTATATGAAGAAAACCACAGCTTCACACAGATATGTGATTGGAAAAGGAAGGGTATTTTAATAATCTCTTCATATGATTATGGATATTCTTCTTTGATTATATGCTAAAACTAGACCAGTGGTGCTTCTATGAAAATTAGTCACAGTGTGGAATTGCAAACCATGTTAACAAACTTTTAATACTGGTTTGCATCAAAATCCATTGGTATATTTTGCAAGTAGAATGGCTCTTTTATCCATGCGTGGTTGTGTAACATCACACCTTGTTATTTCGAATGTTTGTTGACTATGCTCTTAGTCTTCCAGAGGTTGACCCATTAAGTTATACAATATAAAAATAAACCGCCTTTGTTGACCTTCTCACTGATTTCATCAGGAAAGCATTTCAGTGCACTGAGTTGGGAGCTGAATTAGCTGCTGTTTTGTAGATGGTTAATCCCAGTTACAATGACACCTGTAATTACACAATTTTAGTAATATTGTGTAAATAGATGAAGTGTGAGTTGAAGAAAAAAAACTAATGTTTCTAAAACCAACTTAAATCCTTTGGAACAACTTACTGTAAAAAATATTGCTGTTATGATTTTCTATGGATAATATTTGCAAAAAAAAATTAGGAAAAACTTAAAAATCTGGAAGGATTCTGCATACCTGCACAAGTATCTTTTATTTCTTCCAATATAATAAAGAAATCAGAGCTGGAGATTATGATGATATGTGTGTGTTCTTTGTAGTAAATAACAGTGAAACTCCATCCATAGATGTATTATAAAGAACAGGCTTTGACTCACCTTCAAAAGGTTGGTGAATACATATAAATATATTTTAAGTTGAAAAAAATTCACAAATTGATGTCTGCTTTTTTTGTTTTTAATGGTTCTTCACCTAACTAACTTTTCCAGTGAATTTCTGATTCTGGTCAGAATCACACTGAATAAGTTTTTGTGGTGCCACCCATGGGCTAGGAGCAAATTCCTATAAAATATGAAAGAGATTATGGAATATGGTCTCTTCCATTACATTTTGAATCTGAGGCTGGGTATGACTGTATAGATAATCTAGATAGCCTTAAGGAAATACAGCTGTTACAGGTCAGCTTATAATGTGGGATGGGTCCTTTAGGTTCAGAGGACCAGAAACTAATTTTCTGTTTGTGTGCTAGTGCTTGGTTGAATTGGGAAATGCTTGAAATAAGAAAATTTTATGTTGGCATAGGACCAACATTTTCATAGAAATTTGCTTTGATGATATTTCTTGAAGTGTGAGAATTATACCAAGAATTCTATAAAAGTAAACCCATGGGGTGGGGATGTGGCTGGTGGTAGAGCACTTGCCTATCATGTGTGAGGCCCTGAGTTCAATCCCCAGCACTGCAAAAAATGAAATGAAAAATAAATAGATAAATCAATTGGCTAATTCATGAGGGTTTGGTAGGTAGTAGTAGTTCACTGACCTCACTTTTATCATGGTGAGGTAGGTATAGCTGCATCATGATATGGTACAATAACACAGGACTAGGCACCAGATAATTTAGCCCCTGTGATGCTCACCAATCCCCCAGAGTCAGTGAGGAACATATTCCCTGCTCCCTGGTAATAAGCATTCAGTCTGAGTTGATTTTTTCCTAGAAGGAGGGAATTAATTTGCACTCACTCTCTCTTTGTAAGCAGTACACAACCTGGCAAGCTGATTTGCTAGAACAAGGCAGTTTTTTCTATGACCAAATAGTTAAGACCATTTGGTCATTCTTAGTCTTTTTAGCACCAGGCTCTATCACCAAAGGCAGCTAACCGAAAGCTGAAATTATTAATAAATGCAAAGTCATCCCTCCAAATTCCCGATTTCATAATGATCACATAATCATTGTCAGCAGTGATAGATTTGTGACTTTGTCTTTTCTTTCGCTTCACTCAATTGCCAAAGTTTTTCGTGGCATAGAATCTGAAGCTTTAGCTTAATTCCTAACTGAGGACTTTCTTCCACCTCCCCAGGCAGAATAGAATACACTTTTGTTTCTCTCTCTTAGAGATTACTCAAATACATCCTGAACAGATGAGAAGGCTTTTCTAGATAATTCCTTCCAGTTCTGATTGTGAAAGATCTTTCTTTTAAATTTTGCTTCCTGTTTAATGCAGACCACACACTATTAAAATATTTGCAAAATATTTTAGCAAATCAGAAATTCGGCTTCATAGTAAATGACACTGTAATACCTCACAGGTCAGCTTTTAGACTTCACTGAAAGGTATTTGAAGGACCTTAACAGCAGTTAATTTTATGGGAAAGGATGAGATATAGAATTCTAAGGTAAGAGCCAGCACCCACTCACATCAGCCTTTTAGTTCCTCTGCCCACTATCGTGTTGACCACGTAAGTCTGTCCAGATGACAGGGCATGGACAGTAGACCATCACACCTTCACCTTGACCAGCCATAGGAAATAAAATTGATATTCCTGCCCAACTATATTGGAAAGGCAGCCGTGAGTTAGACCTGATAGCCCCTGAGGTCACTACCCTTAGGTCACTACTAAGGAAAGGAAGGGCTGAACTCTGGTTGATCGGGTCCTCCAGGGAATTTTGCCTTGCCATTACATGTTCCATACTTTAGATCTCTTTGAATATTTTCTACCACCTCTCATCAAGAAGAAAAGTACAAAAGTTAAAATTCTTAAACTTGATATTGCTACAAGTCTGGGAAAAAGAAGTGTTAATTTTAACTTTTATGAGACACTTTATGCCTATGTCTTATGTGGAGGGAAGTCAATTCTGTATTATTAAACCTCTTGGATTACCTCTGCCTTTGTGCCCTGTAGTTCCAAAGAATAGACACTTTGTGGAGAGTGTTGAAAGCTGTGAGCACTGGTGCACTAATTCATACGTTTCATTTCTCTTTATAGGTTGGTGAAAGATGCTCCTTGGGACGAAGTCCCACTTGCTCACTCCCTGGTTGGTTTTGCCACTGCTTATGACTTCTTGTACAACTACTTGAGCAAGACACAACAGGAGAAGTTTCTTGAAGTGATTGCCAATGCCTCAGGATATATGTATGAAACTTCATACAGGAGAGGATGGGGATTTCAATACCTGCACAATCATCAGCCCACCAACTGCATGGCTTTGCTCACAGGAAGCCTAGTTCTGATGAATCAAGGTGTGTGTGATCACATCATGGCCAAGGTGATGCCTGACCTGACATCAGTCATCGTTGCCATGTAGTGAGCAAAGAATTTTTATAACTGTTCTTAGGTACATGTTCATACTTGGATCCTAACTAAACCTGTGAAATGAAGTAACACCAAGGCACCCCTTAGTTAATTAAAGAACGTACCTTCTGTAATTTCTATTAGTTATATTAGCCTGTATTTTATTTGATTATGACTTATAGTCATTCCAGGCCATATTCTTATAGTACAGAGTCAGTGACATTCATTTTTCATTTAATTTTTGACAGTGAAGATAGCCAGACTGAAATAAATGCAGGTCTTATTTGAAATAAATATCCCTAGCACACAGATATGACTTATAACATCACTATTCTTGTTTTTCTCCAAAGACTTAAAGCAGCCATACTAGATTAAGTCAAAATTAGAAACAATTTTTGTGGATTGTTTAGCTACTTTGCATTAACACACTGTGAACTTCCCAATGTCACATTTTCTTTGTTCTTGTAGCTAACTTAATTACAATTCCTTTGAAAATCTAGAAAAGACTAAGATTGTATTTAAGAAAGAGTCCTAAGATCCCAGTGAATTGTTAGAAAACTAAATAGGTAATTGAAGCTTAGAAATTTAGAAGAATTTTACTCTTGTTTATATTCCCCATAAGATTACTCAGCGTTTTATAGATGGTTCAACAATAGATATTACCCAGTTCTGGCTTTCTCCCTTGTCACATTGACACATCAATGAACCATTCCTTTTAAATGAAGTCTTAGGGAAAAAAACCTTCATTAGCAACAATATCGGTACCTTGTACTGACAGAGGTTTGTAGTTTACAAAGTTTTTTAGTGAACATTGCCTGAAGGGAATTATTGAAAAGAATAAACAAGGAAAATCAGGTAATGTATCCAGGGAACAGTGGCCTGACTTTAGGCATCAGTCATGTTGGTATCTGCTTGGAGACAGAGATGGAGATGGAGGACACAGAGAAAAAAAAAGAAAAGATGATGATGATTGGAATTTTAAATTCAAATGACAAAGAATGGAAGTAGAAAACTATTGAGAAGACTGCCATGTCCGGTGTGGAACTGGGTGGCAGAAGGAGTCAGGGGAACATCTAGTAATCACCCTTGCACAGCCAAGCCTACAAGCATGCTGTGTCCGTGACTTGGGGATCAGATCATGGCCTGGGGCCTGGTTAGATGCCATCAGCTCTGGGCCTCTGGAAGCCCTCACACCTGACACACCTCATAGGTCATGGTAGGGTGGTCAACAGTTAGGATGGCATACATGTTTTTTAGAGTAAAGCAATAAAGATCCACCCACATTAGGAGACAGCTTAAATGTATCCCTAGGCATTGTGTATTTCAAAAACAAGCAAGCAAAAGAAGCCAAACTTTAAAGTCCTAGGTTTGGATCAAGGTTCTGTACATTTTGTGTCATGTGCCACAAGTCTGGAACAAGTCAACCTTCCTGAAGTTTGGAGGTAACAAGGCCTAACTGGCTTCATAAAAGAATTAAGGAAGATTCTTTTCAGTGCTGTGTAAATTATAAATGCTATAGAAATATAAATAGTTCTTCTTGGTATCTAATTTAAGAATTCTAGAAAACTAGCATTTCTATGTTCAAAAGATTTTATAAGATGTTTTTGATTTTTAATTTTCTCTGGGGAGATTAAGAAATGTGACAGTTTAGAAAAGTAGTTGAACAAAATCATATAGCTCACTTTGGGCAGACTCAAGATTTTTTTTTTAAACCATCAGGTTTACATTTCAATGATTTCTTAGCTCCACAGTGCTGCCTTTTCAAATTCTGTGAAATCTAAAAGCACATTAACAGAGAGAGCTTGTCTTTAACAGTACAAATTGAAGATGGCCTAGCATTTATAGTATTTTGTATCTTATTACAAATTCTATTAAATAATACTGCAAGTTTTTTAAAGTGATAAACTTTAAAAAATATTTTCGAAGTATTTTAGGAAAATTGAATAGGAGTCTCAATATACAAATCTTGCCTTCCAAAGTTAACATGCCGTTTGTGATCTCATATATGATGTAGTTTTAGTTTACTGATGATTGGGAAATTACTTGATACTTAAGGGTTTATTTTCATTTAATTAATAAATGACGTATTCAAGAACTTTTAACTTACATCATGGACTCACTGCAAGCCTGGATTAACAGAGTGTTGTTTATAATGTTGATAAGTGAGAATTTTATAAATGTAACTTATAATAATACAAACTAGTCAGATAACTTGGGTTTATATTTGGTCATATTTTTGTTTATGCTTTGTTACAGTCCTTTCTTCCTTGTTTGCATGTGTTTTCATCCTTCAGGGTACCTTCAGGAAGCCTACTTATGGACCAAACAAGTTCTGACCATCATGGAGAAATCTCTGGTCTTACTCCGGGAGGTGACGGACGGCTCCCTCTATGAAGGAGTTGCTTACGGCAGCTACACCACTAGATCACTCTTCCAGTATATGTTTCTTGTTCAGAGGCACTTTGATATCAACCACTTTGGCCATCCATGGCTCAAACAACACTTCGCATTTATGTACAGAACCATCTTGCCAGGTATAGTAAGGATTCAGAAGTCAGAAAATGTTACCCAGTTATCTTTTTTTTTTGACTATGAAAATGAGCTAGATAAAAAAAAGAAATGAGGTTTGTTATGCTGAGATTAAAGATATTATTTATTTATTTATTTTTATTTTTTTATTTTTTATTTACTTCTTGATTCATTGAACACAAAGGAGTACAGCTATTGTTTCACTGGTTGTACACAAAGTAGAGTCACACCATCTGTGCGTTCATACATGTACACAGGGCAATGGTATCAGTCACACATTCTGTTATTATTTTTACCCCTCACCCCGCCCCCACCCTCCCTTCTCTCTATGCTATCTATCCTTCCTCCTTTCTTGCCACCCTTCCCCCCCACATTATGCATCATCATTCATTTATCAGAGAGACCACTTGGCCTTTGGATTTTTGGGATTGGCTGATCTCACTTAGCATAA
>JAJEJO010051885.1:64785-92367 GCA_020662805.1 Glaucomys volans
CCCTCCCTTCCCTCTATGCTATCTATCCTTCCTCCTTTCTTGCCACCCTTCCCCTCCGCATTATGCATCATCATTCATTTATCAGAGAGACCATTTGGCCTTTGGATTTTTGGGATTGGCTGATCTCACTTAGCATAACAGTCTCCAACATCATCCATTTACCTACAAATGCCATAATTTTATTCTTCTTTATGGCTGAGTAATATTCCATTGTGTATATATACCACAGTTTCTTTATCCATTCATCTACTGAAGGGCACCTAGGTTGATTCCATAATCTAGCTATTGTGAATTGAGCAGCTATGAACATTGATGTGGCTGCATCACTGTAGTAATCTGATTTTAAGTCCTTTGGGTATAGGCCAAGGAGTGGGATAGCAGGGTCAAATGGTGGATCCATTCCAAGTTTTCTAAGGAATCTCCACACTGCTTTCCAGAGTGGCTGCACCAACTTGCACTCCCACCAGCAATGTATGAGTGTACCCTTTTCCCCACATCCTCACCAACACCTGTTATTGCCTGTGTTCTTAATAAAAGACATTCTAATTGGGGTAAGATGAAATCTTAAGGTGGTTTTGATTTGCATTTCTCTTATAACGAGTGATGTTGAACATTTTTTCATAAATCTGTTGATTGCTTGTAGATCTTCCTCTGTAAAGTGTCTGTTCATTTCCTTGGCCCATTTATTGATTGAGTTATTAGTGTTCTTAGTGTAATGATTTTTGAGTACTTGGTAGATTCTGGAGATTAGTGCTCTATCTGAAGTGTGTGTGGCAAAGATTTTCTCCCACTCTAAAGGCTCTCTCTTCACATTACTGATTGTTTCCTTTGCTGAGAAAAAGCTTTTTAGTTTGACTCTATCCCAATCATTGATTCGTGCTTTTATTTCTTGCGTAAAGAGATTATTTAAAAGCCAAAGAAAATTTGAATTTAAGAGCTGCATATGGATGAAGCACTTTGAACTGACATGAGGTTTTTTGATTTAGGTATTAAAAAGGTTGATAATGGATCCACATAATGGATCAACTATAATTTCTAGTCCCCACAGTTCTTACATTTTTACACACACACAGCACATACACACACACACACACACACAAACTTGGGTACTCATAAACTCATTTTCATGAATCTAAATAAAATAATAACATTAATGATTAAATGTCAGTTTTCCTTTTTCTGTGATCCCTGATCAATCCCATTATAGTTTTTAATTTTTAATCTTTTCTTCAGAACCACATAGATATGATTCAAAATGTATTATACCTACACATTTGAGTTGAAGATTTAGTATTTTTTTAATAAATAGTATAGTATATAGAAAACAAAACAAAAATAACAGTTGCTATAAAATTTCTAATTTCATATTGCTCTGTAGTTTAACCTTGTAAGACAACTAGCTCTAAAATACATGTGTGTTTATGCACATGTGTTTTAATAGTTTATTTCTAGGAGAGCTTTGTAACTCACTTTATCTGTAAAACAGAACTAAGATATTAGAAAAAGCTTAGGAGATAAATTTTCATCAAGATGGATTCCCATTCCCCCCTGAAAATGCAATATTTATTTGGTAGTTCTAGACCTATAACACAGAATCCAGTATTTAAACCATTTTGCTCTGGTTGTATACAGATGAATTAGAAGCTCCTTTATTGGATTGGTTACCAAAAAATGCTGTGAGCAAAATAACCATTTCAAGATTTAGTTCAGAGCCATATGCTTTATTGCTTACTCTTAGACACACAGGAGAGGGCTGTTTTGCAGTTCATCTTGGTAAACAAAGGCCATGTAAAGTAAGGGACCTTTAAGAGGCTCCAGTGCTTTGTAATTTGAGCAGAGTTCTAACAGTCAGCCATTTTAGGCTGAGTCTAAAGGCTTGAGTCTACCCTGAGCTGTGCTTGTGGCTACTTCCTAAACTGGAAAAGACAATAGGAACACCTGGAAAGGAAGCATTTTTGCGTTTGTGTCTATTAATCCAACAAACTTTCATTGCACATCTATACGTCAGGCATTGAGCTAGGCAAGGGATTTAAAGAGGAATGAAATACATCCTCTCCTTCAAGGAGCTCATAGACTTCAAGTGTGATCTATACTTAGATTTACTGGGAAAAACATTTACTAAATGATTAGAAGGAAAAGTCATTAACTCTGAATTATATAAATACAATCATGGTGGCATTTTTAGAAGAGACTGTGTTTTATCAATCTGTTCTCAACTGCAATCTCCTTTTTGCTACAGTGGATAGACTGGATTCTGGTGATGGTTATTCCTATCTGGCCCAGAGTTTTCTCCCATTCTTTTTCAAGAGCACCTGGAGCATATCTGGTCTTCTTGTTTTTCTTCCTTCCTTATTCCAATAATGATACATGGCTTGATGATCCTTGCGTTTTCTGCTTCTTTAACTGCCAGTAGTAGTACATGCTGGCAGAATCTTTCTGGGAGTGAAGTTTTTGTCCTTCACTCTATTACTTATATATGGTATAGCTTCCATTTTATTAGAAGCCAAATTGAAGTACTTTGTGTTATTGTCTTGGCAAGTTGAGCTGAGGGAAAGCTAGTGCTTGTGCCACATTCAAGAACTCACTGTGGACAAGAGGATATTCATGCATAGATGCAAATATAGTTGTACAACTATATGTTGAAAAATGAGCAAAGAGGGTAATATATATATATATATACATACATCTGTAATGTTGAAATGAGATGTTGAAAAATGAGCAAAGAGGGTAATATATATATATATATATATATATATATATATATATACACACACATCTGTAATCAATGACAGATTGCTACAAAACAAATAGAAGCTTGCATACAAGATTTATAGAAGACTTTCAAGGGTATTATGATTTTGATTGATGTGGGATAGAGCATCGACATCATGGTTCTTCTTTTTTTTTTTTATCCAAGATACACTATTGATTCTAATTTACAGCTAGGTTTGAAAATCAATGTTTAGATGTTTATGTGAATATAAAGTTTTAAGCTGATCGCAATTCTTTCAAACTTCCTTCCCCAGGGTTTCAAAGAACTGTAGCCATTGCGGATTCAAATTACAACTGGTTTTATGGTCCAGAAAGCCAATTAGTGTTCCTGGATAAATTTGTCATGCGTAATGGCAGTGGAAACTGGCTGGCTGACCAAATCAGAAGGAACCGTGTGGTGGAAGGTCCAGGGACACCATCCAAAGGGCAGCGCTGGTGCACTCTGCACACGGAATTTCTCTGGTATGACTTGGGTTGGCTTTAAAGAGAAAAGGTAATGGGGGTGCTATTCATGCTGTGCACTAATTTTTTGCATTTAAAAGGAAATACTAATCTAAAATCCCTTTTAAAACTCCTTCTCCATGTCACCTAAGTATATGCAGCTTCATTTCAATTCCTATCACAGTGTTTGAAACTTTGCGAGAAACATTTCTTTACATTTAAGACCTAATTACCAAGTGTAGTTCTTGGTTCCCTTGTATAAGAGATGTCTTAGGCTTTTTCTGTTTCATAGATAAGCTTGATTTGATTTGACATCATTTTTTAAATCATTTAAGAAGAAGGACACAAAATTTAGTCCAGATTATTCTTAGGATCACATGAAAATAAAAACGGTAGTAAAATATTTTGTTTTGTTTTGGTAAATGGAGCATTATAATCTTCTAATAGCAAAGCTGTTCCTAAACTTTCAAAAGTATTTAAAACTTCTTGACAGTTTTTGACAGCTTCACTTTGATAATAAAAGGACCGTGTAATTTTTTTGCCGTAATCTTTTAAGCCCAGAAGGAGAAGCTTGAGCTTCCTTTTTAAAATATTGCCAAATATATTGTTGGCATCCAATAAGTAAAAATCAAAATTACAAGGAACCAGTTAATTATTAATCCCTGATGTCTTTTAGGCTATTGAAATTTCCATTCAGCTCCAAAATAAGCTGATTATAGTCTGCTTCTCTCTGTTCTTTTTTTCAAAGTTTAACAGTTAAAGAGAAAAAAAAAGTTACAAAAGTGTTAACTGTGTAGTGTAACCAGGATCTTAAAACTATTTTCACAAATGAGCTAAATATGTGCAATTATCCCCTGGCTCCTTTGAGGGGTGTGGAGTAATTACTTAATAGTGCTTTCACTAACCATGAATAAGCAACCAGGAGAGTTCTACAGAGCCAACTATAAGAGTTAGATTAATGCTAAGTGTAAGCTTAGTTAAAAATCTGCCTTTATAGTAATATGCAAAAGAGTCAAAAACTGAGAGAAGGATGGCCAGTTCAGCTTCTATTTATGAAATCACATTAATCAAGCCAGCATAATACTCAGCTTCAGTAGACACATGATTTCTGATGTCCCAAAACTAAGACTCTAGAACAACAGATGCAATGGCAAAGCAAATGACAATAAGATCAACTCTACCATGGGTGACTTTTCTAGGCTGGGGCATAGAAGACCTAATAATGTGAGTCCATCTCTCTTTCCTTGAGCAGCAAATCACATGGCTTTGTCAATGCAGTTATCCCAAATCATCAAAAATAAACAATCCTCTCCATTGTTATTTTTGGAAATTTTCCTGATTTAAACAATCTTTGTTCTTAATCACTGTGAAAGTTATTGTATTGCTTTAAAATAAACATTTATCATAAATGAAAATTAGAAGTCATTTACTCTCCAAGAAGCATGGCATTATCTGAAAATTAAAACAAAGTTAAAATAAACCTTTTGAGCTGCTCTAGGCAGTAGTTGCCACAATATTAAAGCCTCTAATATTAAATAATTTACCAGGAATTTCACCTATTTATGTTCTCAGGTGTTATACTGGCCATGCATTTCATCAAATGTGTAAATTTCCTCCCTATTTTAATTGTTGTAGAAGAAAAAAATATGGAGGAACTGATTTCAAACCGAACGGTCAATAATATCAGTTCCTATAGAACAGTTCCTATTATAATTCAAGGCTTGTTAAGAGTGCAGATCCTAATGCGAGGTTCCTAGAAAGTGCCTCTTGGCTAGAAATTTGAGTGAAATACTTAAATTTGTGGACCCCAGTAGTTTGGATGGCAGCACTGTAATTGTCAAATGAAGAATGTCTATGTAGAAATTAGCAACAGAAATCATTTTAAATCTCAAACTCAAGGATCACAAGTTGTACTCCTCTCTAGTCACCAGAGGTTTTCCCTTGTGCATGCTGATTATCTGTGAGTGTTTTCAGAAGTGTTCCTGATACAGACCACACTGCTCTGGGTAACATTCATGTGTTCCAGCCACATTACCATGTGGCATCACAGTTCTGGTGAGTTATTTTCACTTCCATCAGAAAACCATTTAATTTTTTAAAATTAATCCCTTCAGGTATGATGCCAGCTTGAAATCGGTTCCTCCTCCAGATTTTGGCACCCCTACCCTGCATTATTTTGAAGACTGGGGTGTTGTGACTTATGGAAGTGCACTGCCTGCAGAAGTCAATAGGTCTTTTCTTTCCTTCAAGTCAGGAAAACTTGGGGGACGTGCAATATATGACATTGTCCACAGAAACAAATACAGAGAGTGGATCAAAGGATGGAGAAATTTTAATGCAGGGCATGAACATCCTGATCAAAACTCGTTTACTTTTGCTCCCAATGGTGTGCCTTTCATTACTGAGGCTCTCTATGGGCCAAAATATACCTTCTTCAACAATGTTCTGATGTTTTCCCCAGCTGTGTCAAAGAGCTGCTTTTCTCCCTGGGAGGGTCAGGTCACAGAGGACTGCTCATCAAAATGGTCTAAATATAAGCACGACCTGGCCGCTAGCTGTCAGGGGAAAGTGGTTGCAGCAGTGGAGAAAGATGGAGTGGTTTTCATCCGAGGGGAAGGTGTGGGAGCTTATAACCCCCGCCTCAACCTAAAGAACATTCAGAGGAATCTGATCCTCCTACACCCACAGCTTCTTCTCCTTGTGGACCAAATACACCTGGGAGAGGAGAGTCCCTTAGAGACAGCAGCAAGTTTCTTCCACAATGTAGACGTTCCTTTTGAGGAGACAGTGGTAGATGGGGTCCATGGGGCTTTCATCAGGCAGCGAGATGGTCTCTATAAAATGTACTGGATGGATGATACTGGCTACAGTGAGAAAGCAACTTTTGCCTCAGTGACGTACCCTCGGGGCTATCCCTACAATGGAACAAACTATGTGAATGTCACCATGCATCTCCGAAGTCCCATCACTAGGGCAGCTTACCTCTTCATAGGGCCATCTGTAGATGTTCAGAGCTTTAGCATCCACGGAGACTCTCAGAGACTGGATGTGTTTGTAGCCACAAGCGAACATGCTTATGCATCTTACCTGTGGACAGGTGAGACCACAGGACAGTCTGCTTTTGCACAGGTCATTGCAGATCGCCAGAAAATTCTGTTTGACCGGAATTCAGCCATCAAGAGCACCACTGTTCCTGAGGTGAAGGACTACACTGCTATTGTGGAACACAACCTGCAGCATTTTAAGCCAGTGTTCCAGCTGCTGGAGAAGCAGATCCTGTCCCGAGTCCGGAACACAGCTAGCTTTAGGAAGACTGCTGAGCGCCTGCTGAGATTTTCAGATAAGAGACAGACTGAGGAGGCCATTGACAGGATTTTCGCCATATCACAGCAACAGCAGCAGCAGCAAAGCAAGTCAAAGAAAAACCGAAGGGCAGGCAAACGCTATAAATTTGTGGATGCTGTCCCTGATATTTTTGCACAGATTGAAGTCAACGAGAAAAAAATTCGACAAAAAGCTCAGATTTTGGCACAGAAAGAACTACCCATAGATGAAGACGAAGAAATGAAAGACCTTTTAGATTTTGCAGATGTAACATATGAAAAACATAAAAATGGGGACTTGATGAAAGGCCAGTTTGGACAGGCACGGATGGTGACAACTACTCATAGCAGAGCCCCATCACTGTCTGCTTCGTATACCAGACTGTTCTTGATTCTGAACATTGCAATTTTCTTTGTCATGTTGGCAATGCAACTGACTTATTTCCAGAGGTCCCAGAGTCTACATGGCCAAAGATGTCTTTATGCGGTCCTTCTAATAGATAGCTGTATTTTATTATGGTTGTATTCTTCTTGTTCCCAGTCACAGTGTTAGCACTGAAGCCATAAAATTGTTTGATCATTTTATGATCACAAGTCTATGCAAAAAAAAAAAAAAGTCCCAGTTTGTTATTGAATTTTTTCCCCTCTGATTCATTTTAATAAATTAAGGGAAGACATTTTCATACAAGAAAGCAAAGGCATGAAAAAAAACAAAATTGGAGCAGGCAGAGAATTTATCAAAGGAATAAGAGTAGCTTGTTTATCTCCTAATGTTTTTGGAAGAGTTGGATTTGCTGATTTAGCAGTTGGTGTAGTACTACTCTTGGAATAAATAAAAAGCCTGATTTTAAAATATTTTTTCTTAAGGTAAATAAAAAAAGGTTTAGATAGAATTGGGTTTATAATTATTCATTTAAATTTATTGCTATTAGCAATTTCCAAATACTGCATTGTGGAAAATACCGAAACATATAATTCCAAGAAATACAGACCTATACAGATGAATGACCGGATTGGTATTATAGGAACTGGATAACTATATATATATAACAGAAAAAATGATGGCAGAAGATCATTAAAAACTTAAAACTTGTTTCCAGCAGGAAACATATCTACAAATGTATATCTCCTTGATGATGTCAGTCTCTGCAAGCATATAATTGGTTGCTTTTATACATTCATTGTCTTTTCAATAAATAAGACAATTACAGACATCTTAATATTGTATTTCCTTTATATGGAAAATTCTTTTAGACCCAATGACTAAACTTTCAGAATAAAGTATTTTATATCCTGAATTTTAATACCAAAGAGTATAGGGAGTCTAATCTGGATATGATTCTTAATGTTTTTAATAGAAAACTTTCTTCAAGTTTATTTTGCTAAATAAACAGATCATAATTGTGATTTTTCTCTAGTGTGTTTCTTCTGTGTAATGGGTTACATTCAAAATGAATTCACATTTTCTGAAATCTTTGAGGAGGGATCTTTGTTTGGACTTGCACTCATTAAACTTATAAAGTAGTGTTTGATTCAAAAGAAGTAATTTCTCTGTTTATTGACCTTTCTATTGTTTAAACATATTAACATTTAAAACAACCAACATCTGATATTTAAGTAACACCAAACTTTGTTTTTAAACTTTAAGTTTTCATAGTTTTTGCAATCAAGTCCTCAGAAGGTAACAGGAGCATAGAATACTGGAAATGTAATCCACAATTAATGTTTGAGCATATGAAAATGATATATTTAGGAGGACCTTAAAGAATAAATTATCTTATATTCAGCATATTTGAACCTGATATATTTCTCCCTTGAAAATGAAAATGTATTTGGCTTAAATTTTAGAGTAAGAACACATTCACTGATTTAAAGATCTAAAGTAATAACAGTAACCTTTCCTCCCACTTTTCCTTTTGGTTCATGGAAATACCCAAATGTAATAAAATTTTTTTTTTTTTAAAAAAGAACTCAGAAAAAATTTTGTGAGCACCTTTTGCAGTTCTAATTTTGAACTTTTTTAAAAGAGAAAAACATAAGTTTGACTTTTAACTATGCTTCTCTCATTATATGTGGAATCTAGAAAATGACTTCTGAGGAAGTTTTTTTTTTTTTTTTTTCCTCTCTCTCTCATGGAAAGTCTCTGGGGAGGATGTCATTACACACTGTTTAAAAGAATAATGTTTTCAAAAGAATAATGCTTCCGTTTGTCCTGCATGGATGCTCTTACGGGGATTTAAACTTGCTTTATGAGACAGATTCTCCGTTTACTTAACCTCATTCAACATTCCTCTCTTCTACTCTTTCCCATTCAGAAAGACGAATTGTCTGAAATGATCAAAAGGAAATTTTGAAAAAAAAAAAAGGAAAAATTACTCTTGGAGGTTTCATGCAAACCTGATCTGGTCTCAGATCCGAAACTCAAGCATACTTTGTAATGGAGACGAACAGTGCAAGAGAGTGCCAAGTCCAGTTTTTCTTTTGTTTTCATTAGGTGAAGGCTAGACAGTACGTTAGTCACTATAGCATGACCCAGTCTAACACATTACCTCATTTTTAAATGATATTTTAAAATGTGGTAATCATGTATCTTTAAAGCAAAATGAATTAAAATTATGTGGGTTTTTCTTTCCCTCCTTGTAATGAACGTGGTATTTTTCTCACTTAAAAAGAAATTTCTTCAGGCAGTAATTTTAATTGGAAAGTGAAAAATAATGCTGAAAGAAATCACAGCTCTTCATAATGAGACATGTTTTATATCAGGGATGGTGCATGTTTCAGTAAAACTAAGGAACTCTTTGTATCTTCAAGAAACTCAAGCAATGTTAAATCTCCCTTGAAACTAAGTAATCAATTATGGAATCTGTTTCCATGTTGCTCACTATGAAAGGAGTATTTCAAGTTCATTGGCTAATATATGAGCTGTTGTTTAGGGGATTGGCAGGACTTTTGGTCCTTGCTTTAAACAAAATGTGAGCATGATTAGCATACAGAGCTGGTCTATGTAGTGGGAGTGACATATTCCATTGTCTATAACCAATTAGCTTATAAACAGCCCTGATGATGGATGAGACCTATCATTTACTGAGAGAACATTCTTTGGAGATCATTGTTACAATTGTGAATAAAGTCAGATGGAAGACCTTAAACTGTTTCAATAATTAAAATGTATCACCTAGACTACTGAATTAATTCTGGAACAAATCTTTTAGTCATAGTTTTATTATTTTTCTAAGGTTATTAAAGAGAATGTTTTAACAATACTTTGCACACTGAAAAATAAATTTTGAAAGAGGAGAATTTACCTTATAGCTTATTGGGCTTAAAAAAATCTTTTTTTGATAGTTCACAAGCTACTCACAAAGTAATCTGAAATTTCTCCAAATTTTAAGAGAAAGCAAACAATGGAATGTTAAATTGGTAAGTTTAAAAATAAATTCATGTGTTTCCTTAGAAATATAAAATAAGGTTAAAGTAGATATAGATAGAAGGGCCATGTATTTATCCTACAAACTGGGACACTTTTTTGAGAGTTAGAGAAGGAGCAGTTAGGAGTTACTTCAGGAAAACTATGTAAACCAGGACTGTACTGGGTAAGCTGGGCTGTGTGGTCATCTTTGTCAGATGTTTAGATAACTTGGGAAAAAGGAGTTAGGGAGCCGTGTGAAAGTCTTTCTCAAAGTTTAGTGCCAAAAAAGAACTTAAGGTGATCTGACTGAGCTCCCTAAATCGACAGGTGAGGAAATGGAGGCTCAAGCAAATGGGGCCGGATCCCCTCCCTTCTCCCTGCCTGTGCTATATAATTTATATTGGCAAAGCCCCTTGGCTTGACTCTCTCCTCCTCCGGTTCATGTTGAGAAGAGATTGGTTTTTGTAGCTTAATTAACTGGCAAAGATGACATGCTTCCAGCAATGTTTTAGTATTTACTTTATACTTATAATGCCAATTAAGTACTGACACATTTTCAAGAAATGAAAGAGAAAAATCATGCATTCCACTATATGGTCTAAATATTTAGGTTCTGATCATCTGTTTCAGTAGACAGGTTGAAACTCTGTTTCTCCATTCACTATGCTTCTTTACTGTGTAAATTCTTCAGTTTCTGACTTCTCACACTTCCCTGGCACCTCATTTTGGTGCAGCATAGCCTTCCTGAATTCCTGAGAAAGTATGCATGTGAGGTAAATATTTTTTTCCTCCTTTGGTCTGAAAAAAAGTCTTTATTCTCTCTGTTACTTGATCGATCACTTAGCCAGCAGGAAATAGCCTTTCCTCAGAACGGTGAAGGAGTGGCTGCATGATCTTCTGGTTTCTGGTGTTGCTTTTGAGAAGTCTGTTACAGCGTTTTCTCTTGGACCGAAGGATTTTCACCAGGGAGAAACTCCAGTCTGCTCCCTGGTTAGTTTTCTGGGGAAGCTAGGAGAGGGGGCCACTTAATGGGCCCCAGAGTCAAGTGGAATAAGGGGACTAGAGGTCTCACAGTTAGGTGGGGCGACTGCATCCTCTGCTTAAGTACAGCCTTTGCACTCTGAACTGTGCTCATCTTTAAGTCCTGAATCCCTCTTCCCAGTCTCTTCAGAGAGTCAAAGTCTCATCTTCTGCTGAGATCGGTATGCTTTGCCTGTGATGATTCCTTTTTCCACTCATGTGCATCCCTACTTTCAGGGGTACCTGCTACCAATTTCTGAGCCTCCTTTTGGTTCTACTTAATGGCTTCTGTCTGACAACTCCCATCCCTCTCTCTTGCTGGCTTGGGCTTTATTCTCCCTTTACCAGTCATCCATCTGTTCTTGGCTTCCACAGGATTGTTCTGTTCTCTGCTCATTCCATAAATACTTTTTGAGCACCCACTAAGTGCTGAGTACTGTTCGGGCACTTAGAATACTGCATCAGAATATAAAACAAAGATCTCTGCCTTCTTGGCGCTTATATTTTAGGGATGGGTCTGACAAACTGGAATCATTTATACTGAGTTAATAGTATGATTCATTAGAGAAAGAGGTGCAATGGGTGGAAGAAGGCACCATAAAAAGACTGGGAACAATAGCCTATTTTAAACAGGACCATCAGGGTAGGCTTTATTGATGCTGTTATGCCTATTCTGTGTCATTTTAAAAATCCACTTACTGCCAGTTTAGTGGGGCTTGGATGGAAAAAGTAAAGTCATATATCAAATCAAATTTGTTTAACCAAAAACCTCATGTCACTTGAGTTGACATATAACAAAAATGACAATACTCGCCAAATACTATTTTAAGAAACAAAAATAGGGAGAGAACAGCAATGACAAAATAAAGACTGGCCTTCATGAGATTTATGTTCTAGTTTAGGTGGGTTTGGGGCCAAAATGACAAAAATACAAGATGTTGAGTAGTGATAATGGATGGAGAACAGAGCAAGAGGGGTGTAAAATGGTGGCAAGCTGGTATTGCTCTTTAAGAAATGATTTCAGGTGTGATTACATATGAGAACATACTTGAAGGACATGAAAGTGTGAGCCACAAGAACATGGAGGAGAACATTTCAGGCAGAAGAGCAGTTTCTAATGTCCTAAGGTCAATATGTTTGGTGCGTTTCAGGACTAGATACCAGCGTGACTGGAGCAGAGTGGGTAAAGAGCAAATTATGGGAACAAGATCTGATAACATTTGTGCTCATAGATTATAGCAAAGACTTGTGTTATGAGGAAGTCAACTGGAAAAATGGGGTTACCGTGAAATAAGATGATGACCATAGAAGAATCAGGGAGGGGATGGGAGCTTGTTTAATGAAGTTAAATATGTGCCTTTTTAAAGGTTAAATGGAGATTCACTAGCTGTTGAAGAGGAGAAATGCAAGCTAGGTAAGTGGAAGAGTATGAAAAAATAGAAATATGAGAAAGTAAGTCTGGTTCAGGAATTAATCCAGATTGGTATTGTTGGCCACAGAGCATGTAATGGAGAGTGGTTGGAGATGAGACTAGAAAGGAAAGCACAGAAGATACTGTCAGGTCTTTATAGGAAGGAATTTGGACTTGATTGTATAATGAATGCTCTCAACCTTTTTTATGCCTCAGCATTATGAGGGATGGAGCATACATCCATTACTGAAAGAGCACAGAGCAGTTTTCATGACATGAGAAATGTATATGGTGGACAGAAGGGGCATGGGTGAGGGGATATGATGATGTCACATATCCATGTTTTGATCCTTGAGGTGGTTCTGATAAGTCTTAGTTTGTTTTCTGCTACTGTAACAGAATACCACAGACTGAGAAAATTATAAAGAATATAATTGTTTTTGCTTACAATTCTAAGGTCTGGAAAGCCCAGGATCAAGGGGCCATATCTGATGAGGACCTTCTTCCTGCACCATAACATGACAGAAGGCATCACATGTTGGGAAATAGAGGCAAGAGAGAGTCTGCCAAATTCTCCCTTTGATAACTAACCCACTTACAAAACAATGAGCCCTGAAGACCTTGTAACCTCTTAAAGTTTCCACCTTTTAATACCATCATAGTGGCAACGAATCAACATGCGTTTTGGAAGGGACTTTCAAACCATAGCACTCCATATTCCATAGGTACACTCTCAGGAAGAATTTTCCTCTAATTGGAAATCCCTATAAGCTATGGAGAACCATAAAGAATTTTCAAATAATTTGCATTATAGAAAGACAGCTTCAGGGTAGTGGATGGCCCCAGTGGGGAAGAGGATAGGACACTACAGTATTCTATAGTCTAAGCAGGAGATACTAAGTTCTTCAACCAGGTCTGGAGAGGAAATATTTAGGGCCCAGCTCACAGGCAGAATGTGTGATCAAAAGGATGTGTATTTTGTAGAAGTACTGATCAGAAAGGATGAATCAAGGGTATCTAATGATGTACATGACTCAAAGTTCTACTTAATGTAGAAGAAGAGCATGGTTGCCTGCGTGGCCCTGCTATAATCATCGTGGAGATCCCTTAATAAGCCAAAGAATACCTTCTAAGTCACAGGGCTGCCTCTGTGTATCTTTAGAAACAAGTTTGTGGGAAGTCTTTGTCATGGAATGTTCATGTGATTTCAGTGGTGAGTCCCTGTGGAAACACTAATGATTTGGAATGAGCTCCTGAGGCTTTGGTTTAAGGTAGAATTTCTTAAGGCTAGAGCTTCTAAAAACATTCCAGTCTGCCCAGCACATTCCAAATTAAACAATGAGAGATGTTTTTAGTATATATTTGGGAATTATTTTCAGAACAAAAGAGCGTTCGATGGTTTAGACACCTTCTTTTTCTTCCAAACAAATGGAAATAGCAACATACTAGAAATACATTTTTGCATGAAGGGATTATGAGTTGTCCCTACTTTTTAACTTTTAGTCGTTGTTCACCACTTTTTGTCCACAGAGGCCTGACATATAATAAAAGAGACCCCATTTATTGCCTTTCTATGCAGATAATCTTAATTTCTTAACTCCTTCACTCCATTCTCTAAGGAATTTGTTTTAATGACAGAAGAATGAATCCATATCATTTATTAGAGTCCTGAGGAGAAATCTTGGGGCACTGAGTAAATATTATAATCTGGTTTTGATACCAAAAAAGAAAAAAAGAAGGAAAGAGAAAGAAAAATTTGATTATTTTGAAAGATGAATTCACAGAATTTTTATCACTGTTAAAGTATCAATTGCAAAAACAATTTGAAACAAATTGTTATTACTGAACACTCCTGCTCTTGGTGGCTCACACTTAACAGACACAAAGAGGTCGAAAAATAGCTGCGCCATCCATCTTCCCCACTAGACTACACTCCTTTAGGGCAGGGGCTTATTTATATATAGGGTTCTTACACAGTGCCTGCTGTATATAGTACTTGGATTCAAAAAATGCATGTACAATTGACTGAATGGAATGGATTGAATGAAATACAGAATACTCGTTCTAGAAGACGTTAACATTGAACTTGCTGTAGACTGAATGTTTGTGTCCCTCTCGCAATTCACATGTTGAAACCTAATCCCTAGTGTGATGGTATTAGGAGAAGGGGCCTCTGGAGGTAATTAGGTCATGAGGGTCAGGCCCTCATGAGTGGTATTAGCAGCCTTATAAAAGAAACCCCAGAGAGATCTCTTGTCTCTTCTGACATATGAGGTTACATTGAGTTGGCCCTAATCTGCCAGCAATTTGATTTTGAACTTCCTAGTCCCCAGTACTGTGAGAAGTTTCTGTTTTGTGAGTCACCCAGTCTGTCATATTTCTGTTATGGCAGCCTGAACAAGCAAAGAGCTCTAGCTCTTGTAATGAGCTAACCTCATTAACCTCCCACGTAGCTGTGAACCTTGGCCCTAAGAGATACTCCAAATAGATCCTGGAGCCTTTTCAACATTATCACCTCCAAGCTATGTGGAAGCCCTAAATTCCATCTCCAGGAAAGGATATATTGAAAGACAGATGTTAACAAGATACAAAAAGCAGCTGCCATAAGGCTGTTGTACATAGTCTGGTCCCAAGTGGGAAAGAGAGCCCAGATGCCAAAGCACAACTTAAAATAACATACTGTCTGCGTGGGATGTTGTAAACCACTAGTAATCAACAGACTGTTGCTAAGCTTCAGCAACTGCCTGAGAGAGTGCCTTTTGAGTTCACAACGTTGTGCAACCCAGAGCCCTCAGACTTCCTAGAGAACATAGGACAATAATGCAGTGTGGGTGTGAGGGATGTGGGTAGGCCGCAGGTTGGGGAAGCTTGGTTATTCAGCTGGCCCTTCAGCCACACCTGCACATGCATTGGCACATCAGGGCACCTCAGAGTACACCGATTTCCTGAAAAAGACTCAGGCAAGGAGAGTGTCTCATATAAGTTACTGCCTGTTTTTTCTGCTTTTCAATAGGGTTTCTGTGTTGTGCTGTGAATACCGTAAGAGCCTTATAGAAGACGAGAGGACCTTTGTGAACTCACTACCAAGAAGTCTTTCTTTAAAAAACCCCCCACATATATATGTATATACATGTGTGTGTGTGTGTGTGTGTGTGAGTGTGTGTGTGTGTGTGTAATACTGAAGGAAGAAGTAGAGAGTGAAAGAAAGAGTATTTGATAATTCTGTAAATTATTATTTTTTCTTAATGGCATATAAAGAACCCATGTGCTAGGCTTATTTTATACAATGTCCTTAAATTCATGAAAACATTACTCAGTCCATGTTTATACCACTCCTACATAAGAGGACACTGTATGGCGGTGATTGTAATAGCCATCTTACTGCAGCCTAGTAGAGTTCAAAGAAAGTCCACAGCTGCACACAGCTATCAATTATTATGGCTATTGTATAGAGCTCAAAACTGAAAAAAAAAAGTTCTTATACTTGAATTTTAGTTATTCAGAGTGTTCAAAATGCTGAATTATAACCATTTAAAATATTGAGTTAGAAGCACAGTTGTATCAAAAACTCTAAATTATCATTGCCATTTTTTACCCTTAATCTTGTGAAACAAAATAACAAGCGAATATTTATTGTCAAAGTAAGTTATCCTTATTAAAGATAGACTAAAGGACATCTTCATAGTTATGAATTACTTCAACTATTTGCGTAGTTTAGGATTCTGCTGCACAACCTTCAGAGAGCATATGATGACATCAGGGCAAAAATCAGGCTTCTGCTTTTTGTTTCTAGTTTCATCTTGTACCCAAACTGTGAGCTACTTTGACCTTCATAAACAAACAAATTTTAAAAACCCAAATTATATACTAGTCTTCATCTCCGTCTCTTAATTTATTACATCACACTTTTCCCTAGTTGTAAATGTCTGTGGTTTTTCAGGGTTGAAGTGAATGAAGTCCTTGTAAAACTACAATGCTTTCCATCAGTTGACTAATACTTTGCTTAAAGTAAATCAGAAAGGCAAGATTTGGCTAGAATGATTAACAGAAGGTATGAAGATAAAAAACAGCTAAGAAATAGTTTCCAATCAATAGATCATGCAGACAGCCAATTGTTTTATTGCTTTTAAAAACAGCACTATGAGAAAGGAAAATGGAATGGCAGTTTTGTTGGCTTTTATTTTTTCCTGTTTTTGTCAGATTAAAATGTTTTTTATTACTTTTGATTGAATTTTGTCACTTTTTGGTCAAGATTTGAAAAATTGTTTTTAGAGGTAAGGTCTATTTCTTGTTTTTTAAAAAATATTTTAATCAACACACAATAGTTGGACATTTATATGGGGTCCACTCTGATACTACAGTATGTGTATACAACGTGAAATGATCAAATCAGAGTAATTGGCATTTCTATTACATCAAACATTTATGATTTCTTTGTGATGGGAGCATTCAAAATCCTCTTTCCTAAGTTTTTTTGAAATATGTAGAAAAACATTATTAACTAATAGTCACCTATTGTGGTATAGAATATGAGAACTGATTCCACCTCTCTAGCTATATTTTGATACCTGTTATACATCCTCTTTGTCCCTTTGCTGCCAGATTGTTGTTTACCTGTATGAAATCAACTTCCTAAGCTTCTGCCTTATGAGTGACAACATGCAAATTTATCTCTGTGCCTGACCTGCTTCATTTAATGTAATGTCCTCCTGTCTCATCCAAGTCTCCAGAAACCACAAGATTGCATTCATTTAAAAGAAAAATTATTTTTTATATTTTGGGGTTTTTTTTGTTATGCATGACAGTAGAATCCATTTTGATATAATTATACAGGCATGGAATGTATCTCATTCTAAATTAGAACCCCATTCTTGTGGATGTCCACAATGGTGAGATTCACTGTGGTGTATTCATAGTTGTACACAGGAAAAGTTATGCATTTTTAAATGGCTGAATAATTGTTTCTTTCCTTTAATGAACTAGAATTGTGTATTGTAGAATGTTAGAATTGAAAGACCCTGAAGATGATCTAGTTCAGTTTATCTATTTTAAAGAAACTCCAGGCAGATTATATACATAATCGAATGTATTTTGGTTATGCATGTGTATAACCAAAATTCAAATTGCCTACTTGATTTTTCCAGTGTTTGTTGGACCAACCCTAGGTCGGGGAATATAGAAAACATCAACTAAAACCGGTAATAGAATGTCATTGGTCATCAATCTGTTGGATTACTTTAACCCAAAATAATTTCAAATAAATTATAGACTTAAACACTTAAATTTCATTAATTTATTTCATTGAATTTGAAAGACTAATATTTTGCTTACTGAACATCTGATTCTTTGTCTGGTTCCTGATAAGATGACCAAGTCAAATATTAAGGCCCCCAAAGTATAAACTATTATAAAACAGTGAATCAGCGCCCTCTAGCACATTTCTGCATCTCCACTTTGAAAAAAAATCTTTTATGACATTCAACTGTGAGACTAAAATGTTCTTAGTATTGTGGGGAACTCTTTATAGTGTTTTTGTTTGTTTGTTTGTTTGTTTGTTTTTTAACAGGGCTGGGAATTGAACCCAGGGCCTTATATATACGAGGCAAGTGCTATACCACCGAGCTACATTCCCAGTCCTTTTTATTTTATTTTAAGACATGGTCTCACTAAATTGCCCAGGCTGACCTTGAAATTGTGAGCCTTCTGCCACAGTCTCCTGAGTAACTGGAATTACAGGCATGTGCTACCACCCCCAGATTCTTAATTCTCACGAAGATTGTATACATACATTAAGGTAATTCTAAGTAAATAAAAATATTATACAATGTAGTGAGAGCTACTTCAGGAGTAAGGAGAGAGCTTCAGACAGAGAATGACTGACCCCATGGAGGGCAAGGTGGTAAATGAAAAGAGGTCCTGATTTTTGGGAGCTCTGAGTTTCCTAGGAAATAGAATCCTGGGAAGAAATGTTGCAATGGGCACATTAAGAACTACTGCACCATTATTTTTAAATGGTGTGAAAGCAAAGAAACAGAACTCCTAGTTCTGATTGGGGTTTTGAGGATTATTCATTGAAGAGATGACATAGGGGTGATAATTAAAAGATAGGTTTCCAGGTAAAGGACAGAACACAGTAATGGTATTCAAGGTAGCAAAGGAAGCAAGTGAGAAGGTATGATGTTGAGAAAGAACAAGAAATGTAAGGGGATCCATGGTGCTAGAAGCAGGGAGACACGAGATGGAATGGGCCAGGGGTGTTTGAAGCAAGGGCTTCTTCTCTGCCATGGTAGGGATATGACGCTTGTTCTCCTGACAACAGAGAGCATAGGGGTTATCAACTAGAAAATAATGTAATTGGATTACTTTCTTTTTCCTGCCTCATAGACTGAGAAATAATCCAAAGTCAGAAAACATACTAAGATACCCTATATAAAGCATAATTATAAAGCAAACACCTCTGTAACACTCACTGGCATGGAACTGTGACATTCCCCTTACTCCTCTCCGCCTTCCCTATAGTAATAATTTCATTCAAGCACCAAAGATGATTACTGTCCTGATTCTTAATCACTTTGCTTTTCTTTATCACTTCTTTGTACATCCTCAAAATATAGTTTTGACCATTTCTGAACTATTCATAAGTAAAATCACACCATTTTTTTTTTTTTTTTTTTGGTGGTGCTGTGGATTGAACCCAGGGCCTTGTGCTTGACAGGCAAGCACTCTACAAACTGAGCTATAGCCCCAGCCCACACTAAACATTCTTTTTTTTTTTCCTTATTAGTAACTATTTTATTTAAACATTCTTTGTGTTTGATTTTTATTACTTGACATTACATTTTAAAGATTCATCCTTGCAGTTGATTGTTGTTATAGCAATTTTTATTTATTTACCTTCCTGTATAATATTCTCTTTCTTGACTATTTTGCAGTCTAACTTGTCTGCAGTTGTTGGTTATTTGTTCTTGCATTTCTTCACCAGTTATTCTGTTTTACCAGTCCCTTTTTTTTTTTTTTACCATTTTTTTGGCCAGTTATTATGAATAATACTGCTACAAACTTTTGTACTCTGTATCTTGTTGACATGGGCCCTAGAGTATACTCAGACTCATTTTTTTAAAAAGGACTTTATCATTTTAGAGCACTTTAAAGTTCAGGACAAAATTCAGAAGAAGGTACAGAATTTGCCCATATATTCCCTGTGCACTACACGCACAGCTTCCTTTATAACAACATCCTACCAGATTAGTACATTTGTTACAGTTGATGAACCTGCATTGGCATGGGTTTTTATAAAAGTATAATGATATGTATCTGCCATTGTAATATCTCTAAAATCGTCCTTCACACTCTACCACTGAACTACACCTGCAGTCCCTATCATCCAGACTAGTTTCACTGCCTTACATATTTTTCTGTGTTTTACCTATTCATTTTTCCTTCCTTCTTTGGCAATCACTGTTTTCCAGCTCCAGAGCTTTTCAGAATATCATATAGTTGGAATCATACAGTATGTGGTCATTTCAGATTGGTTTCTTTGACTGAGTAATATGCATATAAGTTGCCTCATGTATTTCCATGGCTGGAGAAAACATTTCTTTTTAGAGTTGAATAATATTCCATTGTCTTGATGTAGCACACTTATTTATCCTTTACTTACTGAGGAGCATCTCAGCTGCTTCCAAGTTCCAGCAGGAATGAATAAAGTTACTATAAACATCCATATGCAATTTTCATGTGAATATAAGCTTTTGACTATTTTGAGTAGGTACTAAAGAATGAGATTACTGAGTGATAAAGTAGGAGTGTTTTAATTTTGTAAGAACTACCAAACTGTCTTCCAAAGTGGCTGTACTACTTTGCATTTCCACCAGCAGTGACTCATCTGTTTTTGAAGAAGTTAATTCTGATAGGACTGTATGGCATAAACTGCAGTGCAGTGAGGTAATGAAGACCTGCTCCTTGTGGAGAGGAGAGATCCAAACTGAGGGACAGTCCTGGAGCAGAATTACATTGCAGAGAAATGGAGTGGCTCCCACCAGTGATCCTGAATTTCCTAGCTTAACAGACTAACATCTTTAACTGACCTTAAAATTCTGGAGAAAAAATTAGTATTAGGGTAAAATGAGTTCTATTTTGAGTGATGGCTTGACCTATAAGTAAAGACATCTACCAGTCAATCTTCAGCTGCACCTAAAAGCATCCATATACAACTTGGGGCGGGGGGGCTGGAGATGAAGATCTGAGAATGTTAATATCCAGTTGGTTGTCTAAGCCATGGGAAAGGAATAACTATAAACTGCCAACACCTTTTGAACATTTACTATGTACCTGGCACTATTATGAGAATGTTACATCTATCAAATCATTTAGTCTTCCCAACTACCCAATGAAGCAGATATTTTCATTTTACAGATAAGAGAATTGAGGCAGAGAGAGATAATTCACTTGCCCAAGTTCACAAGTATAGTTAGTAGTGCAGCCAAGAGGAGATTATTCAAGGAGTGTATTTGGAAAGGACTAAATTTTTGTGAGTAGCATATTAATAGTTGGGAGGAGATGGGAGAACCTGGAAAGGAGACTTGGATGAGTAGTCACAGAGTTAGGAGGAGAGCCAGAAGAGTGTCAAACTTGGATTAGCTTAATAAGGTAAGTATTGCAGGTGCCTGGGACTCTGGCAGGAAGTCAGGTAGAGTGCCAAAATAGAGTTAGAGTAAAGCTCTGAGTCTAGCTGTGAATAAAACTTACTCAGTCTTGGTTCAGTGTTTCCAAGAAAGGAAGTGAAACCTCTTAAGGAATCTAAAACTATGGGAAACTATGGGAAAATAACTATTGCTTTTTGGTTGCTTCTTACAGCTAAAATGAAAATAAATATCCCTCCATTAAGCAATTAGGTTATGTGTGTGTATGGTAAGATGGAGAAATATAGGAGGTGGTGGGGAAGACAACTGTGCTGAGTCAACCAGACAGAAGCAGCTGACCTGGACAGGAGGAAGTCGTGGGAGATGCCCTGCTCTACCCATGCCTGCTGCTCCACCATCCCTCGCTGTGTCTAGTTGACTGATGAAAGTGGGAGGGAGTGGGTGTCCACAAGACTCTTCAGCTGCACCTAGAACCTTCCCCACAGCTGACTTCTTCCTGATGTGGTCCTGACCCAGTCTAGATAGGCCAGTTGCTGTTTGTCACAAGGTTGGCAATTCAAGATGCCTTTTGTTGTTCTGAGCTGTTCGTGCTCAGATAGGCAAGACAGCTGCAAAAGGGCTCAAGTTCTTAGCTGAATGAAACAGGCATAATGCTAACTGCAGAAAGAGAAGAGAAAATCTAAGTCTTTTTCATTCATTCACTTATTCAATCATGCAATTGGTTCATTCATTCATTTGTACAAATATTTATTAAACATTTACAATATCCTAGGTGCTATGATAGGACCTAAGTAGACAAAAGGGGATTAAGTCAGGAATGATTCCTGCCCTCATGGAACTTTAAATCAAATTGGGAAGATAAACAAAAAGTAGTAAGCAGGAAATAAAAGGTTATAAAACTGGTCACATGTATAAGGAAACAAAAACATGGCAAAGAAGTTCAAGGGGTGGGGGTGAGGAACTGTGAAGAAAGACTGATCCTGGAACATGTACTGGAGACTCCCAGGCTCACCCCATCCAGTGCCCTTTGCTGTTAAGGCATAAGAAAGAAGAGTACTTCCCCTTTTCCTCACAGGTTGCTGGAGTCATGGGGCTAGTTCTGGCCAGATAATGGGATTTGAAGTAGTGTGCTTCCGTAATAAGGGTGAGTTTAAACTGGCAACCAGTGGTTGACAGCATGGAAATTGATAATGAAGGCTAGATAGATGAAAATTCTTTTTGATGGTTAGTAAAACCACCTTCTGTATGGAGTTGGAAAACAGACGATGTAGGTAAAGAAAATGTGATTCTAGGGGAAACACAATGTCTCGTCTGTGTGTTTCTAGTGTGTGTTATCTATGGGCTATGTTTTGGCAAGGCTTTATAAGCTCAAAATGAATTAGCTGATGTGTTAGCATATATGGAAAAGAGATATTAAAAAAATTGGGGCTTTGCAAAATTGGAAATCTGGACAGGATTTAGACTCCAAATACTTAGAAATTGATAAAGCCTTGAAAGACAAAGTTCATTAAAATAAACCTGTGGAAAGATCAAATTAATAGTGTGGCTTCTGCATTTATTGGTAATGCCTCTCCATAGATTAAGACTGTTAGGACAGATAACATTAAGGTATTCAATTGGATATACATTCAGGCAAAGACACAATTGGGATGTAGCTTTTCCACAGAAAATCATAGATTCTTGTAGACTCAGGGTACCTGTCAGGCAAAAGATACAGAGATGGGATTAGGGGAGGGGAGAGAATGGGAAACCACAAAAGAGTATAGTAGATCTGGGAAGCACATTTCCAAAATAACTATGGAATGTTGGCAAGTATAGTTCACTAGAATTAAAGGAATTATTAAATTTCCTTACTAAATTTCAGTTGAGATTGAATATCAAAGGAATCATAAGCCCAAAAGACCACCCACAGTCTTTGAACGTTACACAAAAAGGACATGGACAAAAAAAAAAATGCTCAGACCCCAAAAAGGGCATAAACATGTAGCCAAGGAACATAACAGAAGGATACACTCCAGAAAGTGGAAGACTTATGATCAAGAAACATTTTGTACCCCAATTATAGGGATCTTTACCACTTTTGCCAAGGAGTCATTTTAGAAGAGCATCAGGTTAGTGCCTGCCACTGCCTTCCATTTTTCCCTTTCAGAATGGAATATTTCCCATGGCTGCTCTGGCCCTGAACCTCTACTATTCATTTTCTTCAGGGGATGGAGTAATCTGTCATTAGTAGTTCGTAGGTCTATCAACCAAGAGGACCACATGAAGACCTAATGTACAGAATACCACACATAGTGAACATCCCCCTATGACCAATTTGGATTTTGGTCTTTGTGGAAGAAAGTTAGAGGGTTCTGTGTGAGGGATGAAGACTGAAACAAAAGATAGACGCTATAACAGGCACTTGTGATCACTCCACATTTTCCTGGCCAATGGGCAGGTTACTTGTCCTTGTCCCCATGCATAAACTGTGCTGAAGCATTAATGACTGCCAGGAGACCCACCAGCACTCTTCCTGATGTGACAATCATGGAGAATGTGACAGGTAATTTTGGTTTTCAATTTGACTGGATCAAGTAATATCTAGAAAATTGGTAAAACATACTTCTGGATGTGCCTGAGAGGGTGTTTCCAGAGAAGATTGACATGTGAGCCAACAAATTGAGTGGGAAAGACCTACTTTGAACTTGGAGGCACCATCCAATAGGCTTTGGTTTCATCCAATGAAACCAAAAAGTGGAAGAATAACATGCTCAACCCTTCTTTGACTGGTGTATTTTTGCTACTGCTATTACCTGTGGACATCTGACTCCAGAGTCTTCAAACTTTGCACAAGGACTTGCAACAGGGTTCTCAGGATACTTTTAGGCCTGTGGCCTCTGATTAGGGCTACATTGATTGATCTTTCTTGTTCTGAGGCTTCCAGCTCCATGGAGGGAGGAGCTCCACATTTTCCTGACTTTCTAGCTTGCAGATGCCCATTGTTGGGCTATTTAGCCTCTGATCATATAAGTCAATATAATAAACCCCCATTCATACTAATAGAATGTATGTTCTATTCTTGCAGAGACCTCTGACTAATACAGAGAATGAGGAGGCAGTGCGTTGAGATGGAGTTACTATATATTCAAAGTAGCAAAGAGAATAGGTGCACTGGAACATGTTTTGGAAGTGAGAAATTTAATGAATTGTATTAAGCTACTGAGATTAGGAGTGGTGACTACAGCATAGCATAGTCTAACCCGTCTAACAGAGAAAACTTCTTTGAGATATTTAAGCCAAAACTTAATTGATAAAGAAAAACTAACAGAGAAAATCTCCCAGAAACAGGCTGATTTATGTGCAAAAAATTTTGAATCAAGAAAGACCTCATTATGTTGGTGTTGATGTCCTAGAAGTAGAAAGCAGAATAGCGGTTATCAGAGGCATGAATGGTTAGGGGGAATGGAGGAACAGGGAGATGTTGGTTAAAAGATATAGAATTATAGTTAAGAGGAACATTTTTTAGAAAGAATTGTCCAGAGTAGACAAACATATTGAGACAAAAATAGATTAGTACTTGTCTGGGGCCCCAGAGGGGTCAGGGGAGGATGATAGTTGGAGGGCAGGGAAGAAAGAAATGGGAATGACTATTAATTGTCATAGAGTTTTTTTATGGGGTAAAAATGTTCTAAAATTGATCATGGTGATGGTTGCACGTGGTGATGCTTTAGTATGCTCAATTTTGTGAACATACTAAAATTATTGGATTATACACTTTAAATGGATGAATTGTATGATACATGAATTATGTCTCAATAAGGTTAGTTAAAAAAACTTAAGTTAATAATGTGTTCCAGACTTTTAAATACATTGCGTAACATGAGCAATATCCACACTTTAAACATGAAGGAAGAAGGTTAGGGATGTAGCTCAGCAACAGAGCACTTGCCTAGCATGCATGAGACCTCGAGTTCAATTCCAAGCACCACAAGTAAACAACAACAACAACAACAACAAATGCCGAAGATATTCTCTTTATGGTTAGAAATGTCATTGCAGTCACATTCCAAGCAGGAGGATACAGTTGTGAGTTCTCATGAGAGCCACAGAGAATAAGGATTGGGAACCAGCTCCCTGGAAAATGAATGTGAGAACTTTTTGAATCACAGAGTGCTCTGTATTTCCTTTCAAGGGTTTCTCTTCATTTCTTTTCTGAGAAATTGTTTGTGGTTTCTGTCACCCTTCCTGACACTGCTAATAATAGTGTTGAAAAACAAAGTACCATAAAGAAAATGAAACAAAACCCATAAACATTGGTTTTCCGGTGTGCTTAACATGAAAATTTCCCACTCATTCTTAAAAGCTAAAGAAAAGTAGTGTCAGAATCATATTTTCGAAAGTTCTTTAAACATTATTATTTTAAACATTATTTAGTCTACTCTCAAAGGATAATTCTTGAATTTTCTCAACACCATTAGTATGTTAGCCTGTTTTCACTGAGAGTCAAACTTCTGAACAATATCCTCTTAGCACACAACTAAACATGAAGGACTGGGCAATCTTTAATAGACCCAGAACTGAAATTAGCTGGAGATGTTGGGGGTGGGTGGCAGGGTGCTAGAGTCAATGACAGGTGCTGAGAGAGAAGGTGCTGTTTAGATACAAGCTGACAGGACACTATGTCAGGATGCAATTCATTCTGTGATGAATTTCTGGAGCAGAATTAAAAATGACATATTCTGGTCTATGAAGCCCCTAAACCTGAACTTCTGCTTGCAGCTCTGTCCTCATGACATGTCCCTTTGCCTCTCACCCTCGATGCCCACACCATGCTGACTTTCCAGACCAAGCTCATTGTACTTCACACTCTTTGTCATTCATATTAGATGTCATCTCCTCATGGAGGTTTCCTCCTGACACTCTGACATATCATATCCTTTCCATTCCCTGAATAATCTTTAGAACTCTCCCTGCCTTTGTGCTATAAGCTCAAGGAGGACAGGGCACCTGTTTGTCTGGCTAACAAATGAATTAATTTAGTTGAGGGAAGGGGCTAACAGATAAAAGTTTTTGTAGCTAAACACATGTGAAACCAAATCCTTGACTAAAAATAACAGAAGTTTGCCACCTTAATTAAAATCTTAATAAATGAAGAAGTGAAGACAGATGCTAGGGGTAAGGTGGACGAAGAGATGGTGTTGAGTGACTTGAGCCTTGCAGGAGGATAACCTACAGTTCTCTGCACAAACGTTGTGGATACAGTGAGAGTTGTTCCTGTTGGAGTATATGGGAAGTGTGGAGGAGAACGACAACGTATTAGGGGAGTGAGAAGGGATGAAGAGGAGAGTTGCCCAACCAAGGCACAAGGGAAGGAAGGAAGGAAGGGCTTTTGAAGATGGAGAATCACAGAGATAAGTCATAGCAGAAGTGATTCTCCTCAAACATGCAATCTTGATGCAAGTTTACAATGCATGACAATGCATGTCAGTATCTGGTCTAATCTCAGAGAATAGGGCACCAACTATCCTGCAGGAAAGTAAAGACCCTGATCTGGAGTTGGCTTCTAAATACACAGAAAAAAACATAGGTATTTATCACATCACTATGAATGTTCTGTGTTAGGTACTGTGCTAGGCACTGATGGGGGTGGTGGGAGGAAGTAGTTAAGAAGCAAGTAGGAGTAAGAAAATAGTATGTTTCTTGCCCCTTCTTTAACAGATCACTTAATTCCACAGACTATTTACTTTTCCCTGATAGAATCAAGCAAACCTAATGGATGGATGCCAGCAGCAACCAGTTCACTGAAAACTATCCAATTGAACTTTGTATCTGAATACCCTCCTTGTAGTTAGGGAGACTTAACTAAGAGATACACCATTCTTTAAAGCAGTATATAGTCATCAAGTAAATATATGCAATCTTCCATCTGAAACCAAGCATTCATTTGGATTTTTGTTATTGTACAGTTATTTTTCTCTACTCCCAAAGGTGCAGTTTAAGAGGTAGTCCCTCCCATTGAGCATTCATTTAATGACAGACCCTTTATGTTAAGGCATTTTAGATACATTATTCAATTGACTCATTTCAACAATCTTAAGAAGTGGACACTGTTATCCTTCTATAACAGATGAGGATGCTGAATCTTAGAGAAGTTAACTTGGTTGAAGACATAAAGTTGCACCAGACCCAATGCACTTGACATCAGGCCCATGTTCTTTTAAGTAATTCACCTTACTCTGAAGCCAAAGTAAGGCTCAGTGTCACAGAAGAGGTGTCAGAGCATCACTGCCTTGAGAAAATTGAAAGCAGAGGAAACAACAGGTTAGATGTAGCTGCAGTTTGAATTTTTGGGGGGTTTAACTAATGATCTTTGAACAACTATGGCCCCCCTCCCCCACTCTGTGCTAATTAACTTGGTGGTCACAGTGTAAGAATCTGACACTCCCCCAGGAACATCTGAAAAAAAAAAATCATACTCATTACATTGATGAGTAAATCAATGCAATATATTCAGTCTAATGCCACGTGGGAGATTAGGAGAGAAGAGTCCACACGAACTAAGCTAGTGGTTCTGTTCAGGAG
>JAJEJO010051886.1:0-77207 GCA_020662805.1 Glaucomys volans
CCCAAATTCCCGCTGGGGCCGGCAAACAGTTCCGCTCCCGGGTAAATCTCTCCACACGTTCTCATCTTAACCCCTATAACTTAAATTCTCACTTCCATCAGATTAGACAAACTATTCTTAATATTTGGCTACACCACTGATAATTTTCAAATCTCCTTTGATGTTTTGTACTATATATCTTGCAATTTGTTTTTCCTTGAAACTCTGGCTGTTATACCTTTTCTCTTCACTTTCATCTTCTATAAGACAACCCGAGGCACACTTGGCACGTCAGTGAGATTTTTAGATTTTAAGTTATTTGAAGGTGGGGTCAATTAATCAGCAATGAATCATGTACTAAGTGTACACTCGTTTTGCAATTTTCTCACATAGATCCGATTTAACAAGTTTATGCCTTTTAGTATAGACTTCTTTTGCACATTATATTGACAGGATAAGTGAATGTGAGAAAGGAAAACAGTTGAGGTCCAGTCTACTTTCACAAGACAAATCAGTCCAAATTATCAGCAAAAGTTTAGAGTCCAGCCTAGGATCAGCCATATAGATCTACCTCTATTACTCTAACAGGAAAAATCAAGCACTATTGCCACACTTTGAAAGATCAAAAAGATACCATAGAATAGAAAGAAAAATCATGGTAACATTAATGGAATTGGTAAAGAATCTGCCGTCAATTCCCATTAAAGAACAATATAAAAACAAAATGAATTTCAATTATAAAACTGGCAGGGTAATAAGTATAAACAAACAACAACACATAATGTTTCAAAATGGTGTATATTTCAGAGAATATTACAAAATATTATTCATAAGTAGTGAGAAGCCCAGATTTGTTCAAATGATTTTTTCTGAATTTTTCTTTTTTTGTTTGTTTGTTTGCTTTTTTAAAGAGCTCTATAGTTATACATAGTAGCTGGGTTCATCCTGACAACCTCAAACATGTATGGACTTCCTTTTTAGTTTCTGAGTCAGGCCGGGAGTAGTCCCACTTCTTTGTTAACAAAGCAATAAGCACTGGATACCTTAGAATAATCCTAGTGGACAGAAAAAAATTAGATACCATAATTATAAAGAAGGCATAACTTTAAGAGTTAAACCATCACCAGAGAAAGAAGTTCTGGCTTTGAAACTTTTTTGGGGGGGTTAACTTTTTCCCCAAAGCAAAGTGGAAATTAAAAAAAAGAACAATGTCTAAAATTACCTACCTTTATTAATTCATCTGAAAAAATTATGAACACCTATAGTTTGCAGACAAAATATAGTATATCCAATTAAATTTGAATTTTGAATTGTGAACAAATAATTTTATTATGTTTTTAGTATAATTATCATTGATCTGAAATTCAAATGTAAATTGCGGTCATCTTTTTATTTACTAAATATAGCTAACCTATAAAGAACTACCTTTATAAGTATATCTCACTTGCGTTAATAAGTGAATCTTATTTGCATTCATAGTTAACTACTGCCTATCTCTTTCTCCATCCCTCATCTAGTCTATACATTCTAGTAAAGAACATATATTTCACATTTACTCTTATATCTTAGCATCTAAAACCCTAAATTATAAGCCAAAGTTTGAAGGTAAGACTAGGATCAATTTCACAGACTCACTTTCATCTTTGTTTTCTATAAGACAACTAAACATTCGTTAGTAAAAAGTAAATATCATCAGCCATTACAATCTGAAAGTTCAGGAAGAGATCCTTTGCTTTTTAAGAATCTTCTTATAGTCTTCTAAAATAATTATTTTAAATAAAAGGAAGAAATTGTTTAAGTCAGCTTTTTTGCTGGGACTAAAAGACCTGACCAGCACAATTTTAGAGGAGGAGAAGTTTATTTGGGGGCTCACAGTTTCAAAGGTCTTCATCCATAGACCATTCCTTGGGGCTCAAGGTGAGACAGAATATCACGGAGGAAGAATGTGGCAAAGAGAAGCAGCTCACATGATGATCAGAAAGCAGAACGAGACTCCACTCACCAGATATAAAATATATACCCCAATGCCCACCTCCTCCAGTCACACACTACCACTTTCAGTTACCACTCAGTCAACCCCCATTAGGGGATTAATTCACAGATTGGATTAAGCCTCTTACAACCCAATCATTTCTCCTCTAAACGTTTTTGCATTGTCTCATACATGAGCTTTTGTGGGATGCCTCACATCCAAAGCCTAACAGAAATGAACCACTCTCATTGCTCCATCTCTCCATTTCCTGGTACTTTTAACAGCAGTAGAGTTTTCTGTGGTTGACAATGCTATTTTGTGACTGACAAAATCATTGGCAGATCTGAATTTCTCATTCATATTTCCCCTCCCCCATCTTCCTCCCTCTCTTTATTATTTGCCAAAATAATGAAACAATGTGCTTTTAAGCCACAAAATTTTGGAACAAAAAGGAATAGAAAATATCAAGTTAATTTCCTTTATTTCATATATCAAAGAGCTAAAGCTCACATAGCTACAAGTGCAGTCTCCTGATCCAAACCTTTCCAAAACACCATGTTGCCTCTAAGATAAACCTTCCAAAGTTTTGGCAAGGTATAAATGTTCTCCAAGGTTTTGTTCCAGCCTTCCTCTCCATCGTAGCGATGAATACTATCTCCTGGCACCTATAACTGGTATCAATGTACTCTTAGTGACCCAACACTGACCATCTCCTCTTTTAACTCCCACATGTTCATGCTTTTATGATAGCACTTACAACACTATGGAATTTATCAGTTTGAATGTCTGTCTCCTCCTATTACTCTGAATTATGTGCATGTAGGGACTGCAGCTTTTTCCTGCTGGAATTACTAATGCATATTCAAGTGTCAGGTCATGTGCCAAGGCAAAGAGTATAAGCCCCAAAAGCATTTTAAAAATGAAGAAACACATACACATTATTAATGGCATAAACATTTCCAGAAATGAAGTACTATGCTCTATATTTTTTTTAACAACCCTCAGAATTGAACTAAGGATCTTTCAATATCAATGAAAAAGAGTAATTTATTTGAGATGAAATTTTTCTTGAAAGTCCAGTGTCAGCAATCTCTCAGGATGACAACATCTTGACAAATCTGCTTCAGAATGCTCACAAAATTTTTCTATTTCTCAATTTTTCTGCCACTAATTAAGTTTGATTTTCTTTTAGGCATAGTTTTGGACATGAATGTCTATTTCTTATTTCATTTGGCTTAATTTGTAAATACCATTTTCTATATTTTTCATCACATGTGCTATTTTGATATTAATGTGGATTGAGGAGATTTTTTTGGAGGGGGATTGAATTCAGGGGTGTTCTGCTACTGAGCAATATTCCCAGCCCTATACTGTATTTTATTTAGAGATAGGGTCTCACCAAGTTGCTTAATATCTCGCTATTGCTGAGGCTGGCTTTGAACTCACGATCCTCCTGCCTCAACCTCTCTAGCCATTGGGATTACAGGCGTGCACCACCATATCCAGCTATTTGAGCAGATTTTGAAAGATTATTCTGGATATCTAAATGCCTTCAATGCTTCTATGACTAAACACGCTCTGAATTTTCAACTCCTAAATTAGAAATGAATTCCTAGAAAGTAACTTGTATAAAAACTAACATCCACTATTATATGCAAGATAGAAATAGAAAAAAAAATCCAAATTCAACATTTAAACCAGAAATTAGTAAATAGTCATAGATGTAATTTTCCCTTGTAAATTTATTTGAAACACAACTTCAAAGTGAAAAATATATGTTAGTTGATGCCCAATGGCATTGACATTTTTTAGCTTTTCAAAAATCATTGAGATTCAGTTTGTTAATAGATATAAAATGACAAATTCATACACATGACTTGTCATTTTGTATGGATGTCTTATTTATATGTACATCTTCAAAAGACCTCTTAATAATTTACAGTGAAGGAGAAAACAATGTTAAAAATGTGAATTCTTTTTAAAAATACAAGAGGTGCCATTTATTTGCCATTTTTCAAGTACAAACTATCTACTAAGCATTAAACTAACCACATTATGTTAATTTAAACCTCATTACTCTCCTGAAAGATCAGTAATATTATTACTCCCTAATTTGAGAAAAAAGGGAAACATAAAAATTTACTGAATATACTCAACTATAAGAGAAGGACTTTCATCATATATTACTTAGAAAATAGAAATGTAGTCATTTTACCAAATATGCTCTCAACCATTTTATTTTGATCAGTATGCTTCAGAAGCATTCAATTAATTCTAGCTCAGGCAAATTATAGAGGTCATCTATATGACTTTACAAGAAAAATGCAAAGGAATGTAACACTGATTTAGTAACTACTCCTGGAGATGTTATCTCACAATTGTTAATGACTGAATGCTGTTTTAAACAACTATCTAGAAAATCACCTTGTCAAAGTAAGTCAGTACCTTGGGAGATCATTACGTCTACAGAATAAATGAGTGGGTAGGAGTGACCTAACAACACTTGTGAAATAAATTTTCAGAGATAAGTTTAGGTATCTATGGGTGATGTTCAGTATTTTGAACACAGTGAAGTCCTCTGCAAAATCATTTTAAATGACTCAAAGAAGCTGCTGATGTCTCCAGATGCCAGTGAAGAGTGCAAAGAAATATGCTTCTTGAATTGCCACCAGAGAATAACAAGTAGGTTTTACATAATTTCTATTATAAATATATTTACTGTGTTAATTTATAGATTGTTGCTATTTCATCTACATTCTTTAAAGATTTTATTGTTAAATCGACCAATTTAAAAAAATATCCTATGCAAAATGGAAGATTAATTTATATGATGGGGAATTTCCTGTTTATCAGAATCTCTCAGATCCCAACTTCTCTCCTGCAAGTAGCAAGGGAAATAATCAGATTGAAAAAGTCTACTTCCACAGGCTAGGCTTTTTACTACTGTCAATCCAAAATGTATATTCACTCTACTTCTAAACTTTTGAAGATATTTAGTAAGACAAAACTATACATCGGTGGTTCTTAATAATTTTTTCTTTGGTGCAGGAGAATGAATTCCATCTTTAAAGGTAGTCTCTTGGCAGATGAAAAGATATATATTTGTACTCATCATGTACTTTCTCATAACTGACTTTCATCATATAAGTATTATTTAGGAAATAAAATAGTTTTGGTGAGTGCACGTAAATACTGCCTAACCATAATTTTCTTTAAAAGGAAAAGATTATCAGACTAGACAATGAGAAAATGCTACAATTATGTGACATTCTTGAAACTTATTCATCATATTTCATGTAACTAAATAAAGCATGTCTAATTGCTTCAAGGAAGAGCTATTGCTAAATGGGGTTGGTATACTTCCTTCATATCACATACAGTCAAAAGAGAGTATTTCTTCTTCCCAAAGAAGAACATTACTGAAAATAGACAAAGTATGTTTTCCCTGTTGAAAACAGACAATTGTCTGTTTCCCCTGTGTTTCAGATGTCTGTATAGCTATGAAAGTTTTTTTCCAAAATGTCATGTCATGCCATGTCTCCAGATTCCCAGCTCTCATGCTATTCCTGGCCCCCTAAGAAGCCCATCATTTAGAGGTGCCATCAATTGAAGTATATCTTTTCCCAAATAACAATTCCAATGTTTTAAAACAGTGTTGCTTTTGTATTGTGAAGATAATTATGACAGAGGTGAGAAATAGGGTAGGAAAAAGAGTTTCTGATAGCTTCTAAATGTTATTAATCACTTTCTAAATATGTAAATTCAAATTTTAAAATGATCAGGGCTAATGGTGATCCTGTGGATATTGTCATGCTATTGTGTTCCTTTGAATTCAAATAATGTTGCAATGCCCAAACCACTATTTTTAAAGTAATTTTCTACTTGATTTATTTATTCACATTAATAAAAAATTATTTTGCTGTAGTTATTCATAGCAGCTGAAACAGCAAAACACAAACTTGTCTAGGATGATCTCATTTGTACTTGTCAACACAATACCTCTTCCAGGCACAATCAACTACTCTGTCAGCATCAGTGAACTTCTCTGTAATGTTTAATGAGAAAAAGTGGAGAAAGACTATCAAAAACAGTTTTATCAGGGCTCAATTTTCAAACCCACTTATAGTTTCAAGATTCCTGGGCAATGGATGAGGCTCAAGCAAAGGTGAAAAACAGCTAATGACCTTGGTTTCTCATTTCTAGAGTAAGAACTATAGAAAGATGGAGAGGAAGATTGTATAGGATTTAGTAATTCTGTAGCTACTCAAAAATGAGAAAGAAAAATGAAAAAATATTAAACCTGCCAATGCTTTCCCTGTTACATATTCACAGGAAATAGACTAGGAAGAGAAAGTACAATCTTAAAGATATGGAACATCTAGGAACATTCCTAGACTGAGGGTATCCCAGAGACAACATGGTAAACCATAATTAAATTATAATTGCCCCTAGACAGTAATAATTAAAATCAATAACATTTGTGGAGTACTTTGAGGTTCCTATACACATTACTACATGAGCTTCCATGGTCTTCAGCCAAGTAGGAAAAACACAAATCAAAGCTTCCCATAATGATGGAACAAAGGGAATCAAGGATCTACCTGACAGAATTTCAAAAGAGTAGATGTCTATAGAAGACTATGAATCCATAGGCAGTAGAGTTATTTTATATCGAATAGTAACATTTGTCGCCTCCTATTATGTTTACGTGTGCTCTTTTATTTAAATATTCAATTAAATACTACCACCATCACTGTCACCACCCACCCCCACACACCAAATTTCCATTTAAACACCATTATTTTATAATATGGAGATTTCTCCTCTCCCAGTCATCAAAGGAATCAGTACCTAGGAAACACTGGAGTAGGTTCTCCTTCACTTCAAAGTCCACCAGTGATTCACACCAAAACCACCCTAAGAATACCCAATCTAAGTAAAATGAGTATACTTTTTATGTGAATACATATCTTTAAAAAGTTCCTCACCTCTATCTTCTAACAAGATAGCTGTTTAAATACTTAAACAAGTATTTAATCTGCCATTCAGTAACTCTGAATACATCACTAAATAAGATATTTTTCTAGTTATAATAATAGCATAATTTCTGCTGCAAGTGGTACATTTATTCATTCAACAAAGATGTAAAGAGTCTACTTTATGCCAGGCATTGTTCTAAGGTTGAGGGATACACAGTGTAAAAAAAGAAAACAAGTAAAAACATACAAAAACTCCTATTCTCTTAAAGCCTATACCCTAGTGAAGAGAAATAGAAACATGACTAGTAAATGATACAAGATTACAAACAGGTAAGAAAGAGAGTACAAGATGGGAATCAGGTACGAATTTGAATACATTACTTCAAGTGTATCTGACTGATTAAGTAGCTTTTGGAAAAGAGATGAAAGAGGGGAGGTAAGAACATGCTATGAAATGAAGAAAGTTAGTTCCAATGCCCTGTGCAGGATCATACCAAAAATGTTTGGGGAATAGTAAGGAAGGTGAGTTTGGAGACATGGAGGAAATAAGGTAAAGTAGAAAGAAGCAGCCAGAGATTACAAGCAGTCTAAGAAGACATTACATTTTTTAAGTTATAATGTTTTTAAAATAAAGTTGTAAAGTCAGGTATAATCCCATTTTCCATATAGTTTTTGTATTTCTTTTTTTTCTAATAAGCTAGGTTGTACATAAAAATAGATTGGGATATAGGACGGTAAACCAGGAAGCTCAGGAAAAGCTTAGCATGTATTTGTCAGACTTAGTTAAAATTTGCATTTGTATTAGCTATCTGCATTTTGTATTAGCTTGTGCATTTTTGTATTAGCTTGTGCATTTTTTGTACTACTTAGCTTTAAGCATTTCAGCCTATTCTCCAAGCAACTCTATGTGAAAGTAAGAGAGACAGAAAAATAGAGAAAGCAAGATAACAAAATACAGTATCTATGAAGGTTTTACTTTAACTTGGTACTCTTTTCTGACTCTCAAGTCTTAAAAACACTACAAATATTTTATTTGATTTTTATTTTTCAGAAAATGCATCTAGCATGGAACCTCGAAAGTGTTTAAATTTATTATTTGAAATAATGGTAGTATATAAACTAGCTGTAATAAAATCACTGAAAACAGATTATATCATATATAGAAAGAAAAGGCTTAGGTGTGCCAGGAAGCATGGTCTCAATGCACAGGTACTGTATGGAAAAATGACCATGCTATAATTTAGTAAGGTAGGCAAGATAATAAAAGCACCAGATTCAGAGTCTCATCTTACTCTAAATAATCTCACTTCAGTTGGGTCAAGGGTTCTTGCATTGAGAAATAAAGGAGTACTACTTTTGTATCCTGATAAGAAAAAAAAGGTTCAAGTTATTACATGATGTATTAGGGTTAGCAATGAGAGAGAATTTCTTTAGAGTAAGGCCTGTTTTACAATCCTAGAGCAAATCCATTGCTTAGATATAAATAGTTCAGTTAATGTTTGTAACAATGCTAGTGTTGTTTTCAGGTAGCCAGCAATTATACTTTTTTCCCCAACTTAAATAAATATCTAAATTTGAGTTCCTTATTTCCATAAATTTAGATTTATGTTAATACAATACTTAAAATTGCTGTAATTAAAATAGCATAATATGTTTTTGTAATGTAAGAAAGAGATCAGTGTATATTGAACATATGTAAAATTCTATGCTAAGCAGATGAGGTAAACAAAGAGACAAAACCGACATAGCTGTATAAGGTTCAAAAATAATTCACACATAGTTAACAATATGTTTAACATGTGATCTCATTAAAATGATGGGATTATTTATGTCATCTCTCCAAGGCCCAGGCCACCTTCCACATACAGGATTCTACAGTTCTTAAGTGGCTTATGCACTCTGAAATGTTGTCTGATTTACACTGTAGAAAGAACACTTCTGATAAACAGAGAGCTCTCTGGGGGCATCTACAGGACTAAGTGGTAACTCTCAGGGAAGTAACATTTTGGGAACATTCGGTCAAGGCGTACTATTAATGAACTGCCTGATTGATAACCAATGTAAATTTGGAACTGGCTACCTTCCCAGAATGCTTCCAAGCAGCAGCATAGCCACAATAGTAACACCGTCAACACAGGAAAAGACAGCAGTTTGAGGAATTGAAAAAATTGAAGTTTTGGCTAAGGCATGAAGGTATAATAAATGCTAAGTTCCAAAAGAGGTGCTAGACCTCATGCAGACTATAAAAAGTGAAACACTAAAAATGAGTAATGTTACATTTCAACCTTCCTCACATTACAGCTCCAGAGGGCTTTAGATATGAGAATAGCAGACATGGGCAGCATTTCTTCAGATTATTTTAGAGAAAACTATGCTGTGAGTACAACCTCCACACCAAAAGGAAGAAAATCAAGGGGTCTCTTAACCCCAAACCAAGATTTCTCCACAAGTACAAAAAGATCTGGAGTGAGCTACCCATTGCTGGGGAATGCACTGGCTTGGAGCTACCTCGTGTCTGAAAAAGCTAAAGCAGCGGGGGCTACTGAGTACGTGAATGTCTGACAGTGACCTTCTCATCTAGATGTCAAAGGGATATAAATTCCAGAAGGCGGTCATGATAAATTCAGTGGTAACTTCAGTCTGGAGCCAAGAGGGCAGCAGTCCAGGCAGAATAAGGAGGAGTGAGGACTGCAAACCATCAGCCAACTCAAGAACAATTGCAATTAGAAGAACCCAAAAGGGGAATCTTCAAGGTTTTTCTGCAAAAATCCTTTCCTTATCTCTCTCTTTATATATAGATATGATTATGTGGTTCCAGAATAGTTGAACCAATTTCAGATTATTATGTATGTAAACCTGACATCAAGTTTAATATTTCTGCAATACAGAAACTATTGTTTCTTGATGACTCAACCCAATATCATATTTTATTTTCTGCTATAGGTGTACTTCAGCAATTTCAATATCTCTCCATTTCTTAAGTAACATCTAAATATTCAAGGTAGATGATTTTAGTTTTCTTTTTTTAATTTTATGTTCCCAGAAGTTTTATTTCTAAATTTAGTTTGTTCTTATTTTGTCTAATAAATATATTGAATTAATATTATATGTTGAAGTTATGATCCTGTTGAATCTTTATTTTCTGTGTCTTTGGAGAGGGTGTAATCAAAATAATTGACTAAAACTTTCATTGATATACTATTGTGAAGACTTTGAATTTAGCATTTGCGTTTTGTATTTATGTGTGGTGGTGCACTCCTGTAATCCCAGCATCTAGGGAGGCTGAGACGGGAGGATCGCAAGTTCAAAGCCAGGCTTAGCAAAGGTGAGGCCTAAGCAACTCAGTGAGACCCTGTCTAAAGAAAATATAAAATAGGGCTGGGGATGTGGCTCAGTGGTCAGCTGCCCCTGAGTTCAATACCCCTTACCAAAAAATTTTTATATGAATTAAATACAGCTTTCTCTTGGGAAAATATTAAGAGACAGTTAACATTAATAAATGTCATTTTGTTTCATTACAAATTGTTACTTTAAGACCTATAAATATCATTTATTATATTCTCTTTCCAAATTTTTTAATTAAAATCATTTTGCTTTAATTGAAGGACTTTTTTTTAGTTTTCTATTTAAAACTTCATTGTGTATTTAGGCTATCTTTAAACAAAGATATTTAATGTAATGTTCAGTATCTTCACATTTAAAATTGAATATAGGGAAAAAATCTTAAATTGTTATGCTCATTTAGTGCTCCAAATTTATTTGTTTTGTAATTTCAGACTTTTGTAGATTTTTTAAAAAATTAAAAACATGTTTATTTCATATGTCATTTTTATCTAGATGCATTATTGTCTTTGCTATATTAATTTAAGGTTACAGAAAAGTTATGACCTTGCTGGACTTAGTAATTAAAAAGATATAAGGAGGTGATTTCCCACATATTTTTCTTACTATCACCGTAAGGTATAAACTAAGCAAATACCTTGAAAATACAAATGGTATTAATGCACATTGTCCTCCTAGGTCACTTCTGGATTCAGCCATCATAGACCATGAACTAATTTGAGATTCCAAACTTTAATTCATCCTATTTTTGAGAGTTTACAGCTGTAAGACACATTGAAGGGAAAAATAGGTACCTATGTTCCCAATTCACATTAATGAATTTAACATGTAAGAAATTGTAGGCTATTATTCTGTACAACAGATTTTCTGCTTTAACCTTTAGCTATATTTGCCCAAATTTTCTTCAAGGAAAAATATTTTCTCCCTTAGAATTGCTTCATGAAAATGGAACTTAAGATGTTATTTTAAAAGTCATTTAAAATAGGGTAACAGAAAAAATTGGGGTTTTAGATGATAGTAGCCAAAAACATTGTAAAGAGCATTGGAAACTGTGTAATTTTGAAAGGATTGTGATTCTAGGCATTGTGTTCAGCAGTCTACATGAGCAAAAGTGATTAGAAAAAACAATTAGCAGATTCTGTTGCCAGGGATTCTGGCAACTTGCCAAACACACAGAGGTAGCAACAATTCCAACTCCTTGACTGTCTTCAGGGTAACATTACCTTCTCTGATAAACAAAAGGTGCCCCCTGAAATCTGCAGCAGGCAGTCACACCTGCTTAAGTTGTGCTTTCTTCCCTTCATATAAAATATTTGTGTATCTGCAAGCAGTAAGTTAAATCTTTACCTAGAATATAAATTAGAAAAACAACATAATAATTTTGACATGACAATAAAAAAACAAAATTTCATTTGAGTGTCTTTCACAAAGTTGTTTGTGTTGTGCATTAGAGTGAACTTGTCTTATCTAATTTTTTTGCTGCTATACATACAGTAAATTTGCTTAAATTAAAGCAAGATAATTTTAATTGAAAAACTTGGAGAGTGAATGTAATAAATGATACATTTATACATATTAAAGGAATGATCTATTCAACATTGATTTTAAAAAGGACATTTTTAGTTTTAGTTTTCTCAATATTTTCCCAAAAGAAAGCTATATTTAAATTATATAAATATATGATACGGATACTAAATATATATGTAAATATTTTGCCCAGACAATTCAAGAAAATGTACTCCTCATTGTTCTGGAAGTGTGGGTTACCTCCTCTCTATTATAATACCGCTACTTAATTAGGGTAGATTCTGACTTCTAAAATATGACTTTAATTTAGGTATTTCAAGAAAGATACTGAAAAGAAAATATATGTTCTGTTCAATTAGTAAATTTTCTGAACATAAGAAAAAAAAAGTAGTTCTTTCTGATTTTGTAATGGGACATAATAACCTTGTCTCTTTGATACATGAAGTCTATGCACTAGAGGAACTGAGCAAACCCCTAGAAAATTCTAAGTGAAACAGAAGTGATGTACATAATTCCTGTCTAAAAATGCAGGTTGGTTGCCTGAGGGTGGAGGAGATTTTCAGTACAGTGAGATGATTTTCCTCAAAGTAGCTCTCAACCCAATTCCCTATAGACTCATGACTCATGAGTTAGTCTTAAGGAAAAAAAAGACACTTAAAAAAAAGAAAACTCTGAAAGAAAGATGCCCCTCCTCTCTCCAGAAATTCTACTTCTGTTTTTGTAGTGTATAAAGCAATACTTGAAATTAACAAAATGGAAGAAAGTCTTCTTTCCAAATTGGCATCAGTTCTCAGTAACATCTGATATTCAGAGTAATGGACAAGAAATGACAAGAGTGATGATATCCAATGGAAAGTAAAAATGCCCTGAAAATGTGGCTGGATGCCATTGTGAGGCAGTGCAGGAAGCAGAATATGCACGAATCTAAAGGGAAGTGGAATAGCAGAGGAAGAAATAGGTGCTGCGCTGGCTTACTAAGTTACTATTTATTCAGTGAGCAACTCCAGGCGATGGCCTCTACATCCATTATTTCACTTGATCACCATATCCAGTGCTACAATTGGCTATTATAATTTCCATTTTGTATATGAGGAAACTGATTATTTTTAAGGGCAAGTAGTTTAAAGCAAATCCCCACTTCTGGGAACCATTGTCCTCTCACATTGCACATTTTGTGCAATGACTCCATCTCTAAGAGTTCTGGAAATGGAGATGTTATATTGCATATCAATATTAGAAGACCAAATTCAGAAAGTAATAACATTAATAAGAATTTATAAATAGAAGATACATGTAACTATTTATACACATACCTAACAAAATGGTAGAAACACTGTTAGCTACAAATGGATTAAAATGAAATTGTAATTAATGGTCTAAGACAAGACAATGGACTTATTATAAGTAGAAAATAAGAACTACTTTGGTGGAATGATTAGTGTAAGAACTGGAGTGAACAGTTTAGGTAAATATCAAAGACTTATGTCCTGGTTTTACCTAAGAAAGACAGACAATAAAGATTCCAAGAATACCTCCCAAGGTGAAGAATTGTTTTAGTCCACTTTTTCACTGCTGTGACTAAAAGATCTGACAAGAACAATTTAGGGGAAGAAAAGTTTATTTGGGGGCTCATGGTTTTAGATGTCTCAGTCCATGGATAGCAGGCTCCATTCCTCAGGGCTTGAGTTGAGGCTGAACATCATTGTGAAAGAGTATGAAAGAGGGAAGCAGCTCACATGATGATCAAAAAGCATAGAGAGAGAGGTTCCATTCCCTGGATACAAAATATATGCCCCATAGACAAGCCCCCACTAAACCACTTCCTCTAGCCACACCCCACCTACCTCCAGGTACAACTCAGGTAATCCCATTAGGGATTAATTCACTGATTAGGTTAGGGATACAACCTAACCCTTTCTCCTCCAAACCTGCATTGCCTCGCAAGTGAGCATTTGGGGTAGACCTCTCATACAAACCATCACAAGGGTCATTATAGGGACTTGTAGCACATTGATGAACTCTGCCTTACCCACACTACCCCTTCACCCCTTTTTTTGTACAGATTTCAGAAGCAGAAAGCAAAATAAGAATCTTAAGCCTTCTATGCTTCAGTGCTCATAGTTTTCTTAACTAGCTTCAGCATACAAGTGTTTTCATTACAAAGCAAACTATCACGTTAACTGAATTTTTTTAAAACTAAAAAGGTTAAGCAATGCATCCATACTACATAGTGAACAGGTGATCAAACTGAAAATTTTAACACTTTTTTTAACTTTTAACATGAAGAGCCATGATTTCTCTATTTTTTTCTAATACTTCACTACTTTATTGAGGTTAACCAACATAATATTTATGTATCTCAATATTTACTTAAAAAGTTTTCAATGATGTTTAGATAATGAACTATTTTCCATAATTTGTTAAATTAGGTACATTGGTTTGTATTTTAGAAAAAAAATGCTTATCTTTAGGACACAGATAAGAAGAAGTATAATTTGCAAATGTTACAATGACATTTCGGAATCTCAGCTAACCTCTTTCCCAAACTGCAAGCACTCATTTAGTCTTTAATGAAAACAGAGATTCAAAAACAACTGTAATTTTGAAATTATATAGTCATAGAAAGTTGTGAGAGAGCACAGAGAGAACCCATGTATTGTTCAACCACTCTCCCTCAATAGTTCCATGGTACCTAACTATAGTACAATGTTAATACCAGGAAACTGTCATCAGGGCAATGCATGGATAACATGTCATGCCATTTTATGTTGTGTGCAGATTCATGCAACTACCACCACAGCTAAGCACAGAACTATTCTATACCACAACAATCTTCCTCATATTACCCTTTTATAATCATATCTGACTTCTTGCAACAGCCATCTCTAAACCCTGGCAAACGCTAATCTAATCTCCATTTTATATTTTCATGTCAAGAATATCATGTAAATTAAATCACATATTGTGTGACCTCTTGCTACTGGATTTTTCCCACTTAGTATAATGCCTTTTAAGTCCATCCAAATGTACTGTATGCATCAATAGTTTCTTCCTTTTAATTGATGTGCAGTATTCCATGGTTGTGTGTACCAGAGTGTTTTTTAACCATTCACCTGGTTAGAACATTTTGATTGTTCTAATTTTGTTTTTGTTTTTGTTTTTTGGTACCAGGGATTGAACTCAGGGGCCCTCAAGCACTGAGTTACATCCCCAGCCCTATTTTGTATTTTATTTAGAGACAGGGTCTCTCTGAGTTGCTTAGCACTTTGCTTTTGCTAAGGCTGGCTTTGAAATGTGATCCTCCTGCCTCAGTCTCCCAAGATGTTGGAATTACAGGCATTCACCATTGTGTCAGTGTGTTTCTAATTTTTGGCTAAAGTTTTTATTGTGTGAAAGTAAACTTTCATTCTCTGGGATAAATTCCCAGGAATATGATTACTGGGTAATATGTTAAATGTATGTTTAATTATTTTTATAAGAAATTTTTATATTTTATTTTATAAGAAAATATTTTTCAGAAAAAGACTCAAGTCTTAACCATTTAATTGTATTGCTTCCTATTGAAAAAACAGTACCACCAGTAGCTGTGATTGTCAGCTTCCAGTATTTACAGTATGAGGCAGCTTCTGATATTCACTACTTGTGTGATGCTCCCCGCATGGACACGACAGACACACATTTTACTGAAGTTGCAACGTGTAGCTGATAGGTGGTGACAGAGTGATGGTATGTACTTCTATGATTGAGTCATATAAGATTGCATCTTTTATACTCTCTCTCTCTTTTCCCCGACTCCCATGTCTGTCTTTCTCCATATGTTCTGGGAGAAGTTAAGTTGAAAGGAATACTATGGGAGAACCACAGTTGTGAAAACCACAAAGCCATTGTGAAGGTAATACCTCAGCCCCAGTCAAGTCTTCAGAGACCTGGAGAATACCTTTTGAGAACCTCAACACTTTAAGTGTAACCTTTTAAAAGAGGCTAAGATAAACTCAACTAAGACAGTCCCTGATTCCTTAAGAAGCTGTTTTTGGTAATGTGTTACTGAATCATACATAGCAAATATATAGTTTGATACAAGAAGTGCAATGTTACAGAAAAAAACTTAAAATGTAACGGTGGCTTTGGGACTAGCTAATGGATGAACCTGATAAGGATTTTGAGAAAAGTGTCAGTGATGTCTTAAAAGGCTTTGTACACACTCTTTGTAGAACTTTGATTTTCATGAATAAAAGAGCAACAGGAGGACAGAGTCACAATCAAGAAAGCTCCAATAATTTCCTGACTGAATGATGGACTTGCTAGAAACCAACGACTCCTGTGTAACTTATATTTCTCCCCTTTCTTATTAGAAATATTTGTACTAGTTATCTTGTGCCTGTTCCACATTTGTGTGTTGAGTATGAAGTAACAGATAACTTATCTCTATTGTTTACAGGTCTATAAATCAAGATGAACAGGACAAAAGTTTTACCTATAGAACTGTACCCAAGGAACATTATCTATACCTGGTCCTGATTCGTGATGAGATTCTAGATTATGAGCTGATGTTGTATTAGGATGAAGCTTTTGGGGGACTTGAGAAAGAATAGGAGTACTTTGAATGTAGGAGGGTTATGAATATTCCAGAAAAAGAAGACAAACCATGGCAAGCAGTCACAGAATGGACACAAATGATCCCCAAATCCTGGTATTCATGACCTTTTGATGGTCCCACCTGCACTGATCTGTGTGATCAAGAGAATATGGTTGAAGTAAGAGTTTGTCACTCTGAGATTCAGTTATACAAAACTGGCTTCTGTTTCTCTTTATATCTTCCTCCCCTCATTCTCCACCTCCAGTTATCTCTGTCTCTATATCATCATTTTCTCTGAAGAAAGTCACATTCTGTGTAACTCATATAGCAAATAACTAAATCCTCCTGTTATCAGCCATGTGAATGATCTTAGAACTTATGATAGTCAGGGTTTTTTGCTATGATCAAAATGCCTGACAAGAACAACTCAAAGGAGGAAAAGCTTATTTGGGGCTTACAGTTTCAGAAGTTCAGTTCAGGGTCAGCTGATTCCATCATTCTACACCCAAGATTAGACAGAACATCATGGCAGAAGGACATGGCAGAGAAAAGCTGCACAGCTTGGGCAGTCAGGAAGCAGAAAGAGTGTAAGGGGCTATGGACAAAATATATAACCCCCAAGGACACAATCCCAGTGAAATATTTCCGCCAGTCATGCCCCACCTGCCTACAGTCACCACCTGGTAATCCATTCAAATTCTTAAAGCATCAAATGGATTAATCTACTGATGAAGTCATGACTCCCATAATTAATCTTTTCAATTCCTGTATTAACACTTGAACTTTGCAGGGATGCCTCATATCTACAATACATTAGAACCAGATCCCCAAGTTTCCAGTTACTTTAGTTCAAGTCAATACCATTTCATGCAACAATCTGAAACAAACCATCTAGCTAAGTCACTCCAGAATTCTTAAAACATTGAGATGATCAATATTCTACTTTCAAGTCACTAAGATTTAGGGGATTTGTTATGAAGCAGTAGGAAGTGCTAAAGTAGTTAATTAAATTTAAGAATAAAGGTATCTACAAAAGGAGACCAATGGATATGTCTTACTTGCTGTGAAAAGAACTTGAGAACTTTCTGAAAAACTGACTTTAAGAACAGCTAAAATGTTCACGATATTGTTTCAAAGAGGCATAAAATGGATTGTGATTGTAATTTGGAGAAAAGTTTTTTAACATGTTGAAGCTTACTTTCATTAAGGAAAATTAAAAACAACTGGTGCTTCTGGTATATCCCCCTGTACTATTGGGAACAGTTCATCCTCTGAGCAGGTAATGTGAATTCACCTGGCTGGGGTTTGACCTCTTCCAGGTGCTGCATAAAATTGATGGCACAAATAATCAAACCAACTCACCTAGTTGTAATTCCACTTTCACTAAGTGACCTTCTAATTTTAAACTGGGTTGGCCCATAAATTGCCCCCACAGGGCCCAGTTCACTATGTAGTTTCTAAGCTACTTGGCATCTATTACCAGAATCATAAATAAATAAATACTCAGCTTTTAATTAGTGCTTTGTTGTCATGTTAACAAAAGTCATTTGCAATAATGCTGATCACTTCCAAAAAAAATGAGCTTCTTAATCTTTAAGTCAAGAACACGGTAACTGTACTGAATTCTTAGTAACTAGTCAGCTTCCCTCTGCCCCTACCCTGGCAGTGACCTGGTTTCTATAATGCCGTATTGGATTCATCACATTCTAAATTAACTACTGGTATTACAAAATCTGATTCTGTCACCTATCTAATAAAACAGAACTTATTAATAATTTTCAGGTAATTAAGAACATGATCCCACTTAACTAATGAAATAACTGAACAAAGGAATAGGTCAGCAGAATTTTGGAAGAGTCAATTCAAAGCAGATATTCTGACTATATGAACAAAGCAATGTAATGTGCTGGGGGAGAATCTCAAGTCATGTTTAGTGTGGGAATATACTTCACTTTTATCAATCATGTACAATTTCACAAAGACTTTTTACTTAGAATCAAATTACAATGCTTCAAAGTAACCAATTTGCATTTCGGGATTTGCCTTAAGGGGGATAGGAAAACAGTTCTGGCTTAAGTACAATTTTAGAAGAGAGTCTTGCATTTTTTATGACCTAGGTTATTGTCCAATCAATGCCTCATTGAACCTTTATTATTTTAATTAAAATTGTTTCACTTTGATGACATAAAACATATTGATTATGGCTACCCTTTTCGTAGTCTTAAAAGATTTGCAGGCACATGGTCTATACCTTTTATGGTGCCTATCAATTCTGTTTAGTCTCTTTGTGGCTCAGATTCCTTTTTTTTTTTTTTTTAACTTCTGCATGATTTTTCTTTTTACTCATGTTTCTGAGCACTCACATGGAGATGACTCCCTAACCCTGGACAGCAAACAATCAGGAGTCACAGCCCTTCTGTACTTGATCAATTTAGAAAGGTTCTTTTCTCATCCAGATCTTCTCATTTCCTGCATAACTACCTATATATCTGGTCTCTTACCTTCAGTATTTTAGGATTCAAACACTGTCATTTTGACCATAGACCCAAAATAATTCTCTTACTTTGCTTTCTTTTTTCACTCACTTGTTTATTAAAAAATAATTTATTTATTACTAGTTGTTGTTGCATAGGGAGAAAAAAAGGAAAGTAGGAAGAAAGAACCCAACTCTCAAAGCTCTGACAATCTACCAGAAGAACATGAAAACAAATGAGTACACTAAAATGTTATAGGGGTTCATACAGCAACTATTTCAAAATAAAACTCGCTATTTTCTATACTGGTATTCTCTGCTACACAAAGTTCATCTAATCAAATGTCCTTGTTTTTTAAATTTACTTTGTAATAATTGCCCTAACCCTATTTTACTTATATGAGTTAATGAACTTGAGATATGAGTAATTCGATTTTGGCGTTACAAAGCTGATATTATCATACCTCTGTCAGCTGTACACTAAAAAAAATTTTTTTTTAAAAAAACCTTGACAAAATTTCAGTAATTCCTTTAAGCTGACCATGAAGAACATCCTTGAAATACATTTTTGGTGCAATATTTTACATGTAATGTTTCTGGACATAAGGAAAAATCAATACAAACCTGGGAAAACCATTAAGAAGTAAAAATCGAAATGCCTACAGGATAATACCAAGGACTAGTAAGCAAGTTGGAAGTTAATAGCTTTAACCACCTAAGTATATTTGGTAATGCATTATTTATAAAATGTTAATACCTGTATATACTCTTTTATAAAAAACTTTTGCATAAAATATGTTATAGAATTTATATTCTTTTGGTTATAGAATTTATATTCTTTTGGGTCTTAGAATGGATTTCTTTTAATTTTTTCTAGTAAATTGATGGTTCAACAGTAAAACTTGTGATTATTCACACTAAAAAAAAGAAAAAGAAAAAGGAAATTGAAAAGACTACCAATAAACTTTGCACAAGCTTTACTACCAAATGATTTGCAAGATTACCTTCTGTTTTTCAGAGTTTTGTTTGTTTTGGGGATTACTAACAAGTTCTTGTAAACCTTCATCATTTTACCTATTTTTCAGATGAGGAAATGGAACTTTATAAATACAAGTTACATCACCTGTAAGCTACTGGCCAGGTTAAAATGCCCAAGGTCACCAAGTTATTATTTAACTGTAAAACTATCAACTCTCTTCAAGCTAGTCAACTGATTCAAGACAATTGAGATAAAAATTCCAGAATTTCTCTGAAAAATTTTTTAAAACTCATCCTAAAATTTAAGTAGAAAAGAAGATTGTCAAAATGGTCCACCTGTATACTACAGTTTCTTTATCCATTTTTCTATTGAAGGGAATCTAGGTTGGTTCCACAGTCTAGCTATTGTGAATTGAGAAGCTATGAACATTGATGTGGTTGCATCACTATAGTATGCTGATTTTAAGTTCTTTGGGTATAAACTGAGGAGTGGGATAGCTGGGTCAAAAGGTAGGTCCATTCCAAGTTTTCTGAGGATTCTCCACACTGCTTTCCAGAGTGGCTGCACCAATTTGCAACTCCACCAGCAATGTACAAGTGTGCCTTTTCCCCCACATCCACGCCAACATCTATTATTGTTTGTCTTCTTGATAATAGCCACTCTAATTCGAGTAAGATGAAATCTTAGAGTTGTCTTAATTTGCATTTCTCTAATTACTAGTACATGTATAATTACACAAATGGTATAGAACCTACATTGTGCACAACCATAGAAATGAAAAGATGTACCCCATTTGTGTACATGAATCAAAATGCAGTCTATAAAAATAAAAAAACAAAAATGGTCCACTTAACCCTTCAGTAAGAGCAAAAGATAATTACATTGTTACTACTGCAAGGAAACAGGTGCGATGGTGCTTGCCTATAATCCTGGTGACTGGAAAAGTTGAAGCAGGAGGATAACAAGTTCCAGGACAGCCTGGACAATTTAGGGAGACCCTATCTCAAAATATAAAATAAAAAGGATAAGGAATATAGCTGAGTGGTAAAGCATCCCTGGGTTTAATACCCACCCCCTGCAAAACAAAGAAAAGTAGTTGATATAATATTGTCACTGGAGTTACGGCAAATTTGACCTTGAAGTGGGAAAAGAATATTGTATTTATAGTTTTTAATAGGTCTATAAGGAATCCACATGAGGAAAAATGTATATTAACTTTTATGTCACATCATAATCAAAAGTCAATTTCAGATAGGTCATATAACATTAAATAAAAACCAACTCCTATGAAACATCTTCATGACCTTAAGATTGGGTATTTACTTCTTAAACAGAACACAAAAATCACTGATCATAAATAAAAAGTGCAATTGATATGCTAGTTTAATTAAAATAAAATCATTTTTCACAAATAATCCATAAGAGAAATACAAACATTTGTGGCAAAATTATGTATTTGACCAATGACTACTTATAGACTGTATAAAATCTTATGAATCAGTTTTTAAAATCAGATAAACTCACTTATAAAATGAATGTCTTAAGTAGATATTCCACAATAGGAAATTCACATGGTCAATGCCCACATGGAAAGGTTCTCAATTTCATTATTCATTAAAAATGCATATCACAATGTAACACCCATATATACTGTCAAAAACAGTTAAACTTCAAAAGTCTGATACCATCAAGTACTGACTAAAATACAGAGCAACTTAAAAAGCAACTCAAATCATCTCATGTGTAACATTGATATATAACTTTGAAAAATGATTATATCTTCTAAATTTGAATGTCATATCTTATGATCTAGGAATTTGATTTCTAGATAGAACTAGAAATATATTTATATGCATATTAAAATATATGTGTAAGAATGTTCTCGGCAGCATTGTGGGTAATTGCTAAAACCTTACAATACATTCCCAACAATGAAAGTAAATGAGTCTTTGCGAAACAAAACCTTATAGTTGAATCTCAAAAACCATTTTGAGTTATGTAAGTGTTTTGTAAATTTGTACATTCTTAATTCCATTTACATAAAGTTAAAAAATGAAAGATAAAGGAAATTTGTGATGGTAGAGAATAATGGTTATTTTTAGGAAGTTATGACAGGGTAGGCACATTAAGCATGTTTCTGGGGTACTCATAAAATTCCATTTTTGAATGGAAGAGTGGTTTCATGTGTGTTTTCACTTTGCATAAAGTCATAGAGAAGTACATTTCTGAATTTACACTTTTGTATATATATATATATGTATGTATATATATATGTGTGTATATATATATATAGCACTTCAGTAAAATGTATACCAAATTATTCTCCCAAGCAAATACATATTTGGTTATGCATTAGGAATGTCACTTCAATTAGAATCCACCTCTTCTTACTAAATAGTAGGATTCCTGGCAGCACTACAAAGTTACACACGCACGCACACACACACACACACACGTTTACAAAATATTGCTGAATTCAAAATATATTTGTAAATGATAGTTCGTTAACATTGATCTTTGAGGAACCTTTACTAGTGCTCTGTACCCTTCATGTATAAAGTGTGATTTGTATTTTTTTGTTATGTATAGTTTGGAATTAGTGACTTGCATCTTGTAAATAATATAACAAAGATGAGATACCACACTTCCAAGATTAAGTTCTAAAAGACTGGGACTTGATTTCCTCACATGCTCTCTCTTGCTTTCTCACTTTTCTCCTGCTGGTGAAGCTATATGCCATATCGTGAGCTGCTCTTGGAGCAGCATATAATGACAAGGAACTGAAGGTGGTCCCTGTCCAACAGCCAGTCTAATAGCCTGAGAGGAACTGAATCTTGCCAATGGCCATGTAATCTTGGAAGCTGACCCTTCCCTATTTGAGCCCCCAGGCAGACTGCAGTCACAGCTCACAGCTTGATTGAAGTCTTATGATAGATTCTCAGACACAGAACTAAGCCAAACTACATCCAGACTTCTGACTAGCAGAAAATGAGAGGTAACAAATACTGTCGTTTTAAATCACTGAACTTTGGGGTTGTTACATAGCATAAGAAAATCCATATGTAATATAATATACAGAGCTGTTTCTTATTTCATTCTTTGAAAATTTTTACTTCCAACTTTTAGTTTTTAAATGTAGTATTTATGGTATTAAAATACTACAAATTTATTATACTATATATTAAATTTATTAATAATTTTCATATATCATTATATTTTATTTTTATTTGCAGTCTATCATCTTCTAAAAGATCCATAATATGTGCCTATACACTGAATAAATTGGCCATCTGTCCTTTTTTTCTCAGGCATATTTGACCTAAAATAGTTTCTCATTGTTAGCACTATTGACGTATCCATTTCCCATTTTTTGATTTGGAAAATAAGGTCATTCTAACTACAGAAAATACAAGGGAAACTTTATATCTGTCCTTGAATTGTTTGAAGTCTTATTTGAGATGACAGAGAAAGCATATGTTCACTTATCTTTTAATCCTTCAAATTAGGAAAAGTCTGTTTGGAAAAACAGGAGCCATTGGAGAAAATGAGGCACAGAAAAAACTTAACAAACTGACAAGTCATAACTAAACAGATTTTCTTAATAATAAAGTCTATGTTCTTAATATATTCTCATCTTTTTCCCTGGATAAGTAAGTCTTATAGACTTAGGCCAATCAAATACAAAAATAATAAAGTACAAAACATGAATTTTTAGAAAGGCTACACATGAGAGTAGTTATGTAGTAATAAAATAGAGAAATCTTACATATTTTGAAGTTGCTATCATTATCTAAACATTTGGAAATATTTAATCTTCAAGATATTTTTGTGGAATTGAATTAAGGAAATTTTTTTTTCTTTTTACAGGAAATATCATCTGATAGTCTATAAAATATAGAGTTTGTGAAATCTGAAATCAGAACCATTTATAACTTGCAATGAAAATGTAAAATCATCAGTGATAATTTTAAATTTTTTCTAAAATTGTTCATCAATCATCACTTACTCTATGACAGTTTATCCACTTTCCAGAGAAAAAGCACACACAAAGGAAAAGTGTTTTTCTGTGTATATTTTTTTTAACATGCCTATATTCATTTAGCATTTGTTCGGCTATTGATTTTGAAAGACTTTTTTTCTTTGTATATAATAGTTGCAAGTAGTTGTTAAGAACCTCAAATACCCAAATTTATATCCACACTTACTTTAGAAAAAGTGGCGTATAGTCAATCAATGGATTGTGTATGGGAAGAAGGAAGTCCAGTTTTCTATCCGCCAATGGAAAAGTAATGTACAATGTTTAGAAAGGTTTGTGTCTATTCAATTTTCACATAGAATGTGGCTATTCCTTAAAATTGTAAAAGAATTATGAAATTTTAAAGGAATAAAATCCCAATCATTAGGATCAAGCAATAACTTCATGTGGCACAGCTTGCATATTTTGTCACTCTAACCTCCTTTGAATGAAACACTATTTAGAAGAGGAGATAGCCTTCTTAGCAATTCAAAAGCATTATTGTCTTCATAGTCAACAAAGTACCATTCTTTTCTGAAAATACTGTTTTCTTAAGGTCAGTAATGGATTTTTGGGTTAACAATTTTTGGACATGTAATATTACAATTGCAATAAAAACTGCAGTACCAGAGATCCAGTAGTTCCTCCTTAAGGCTCCCTACACCTCACTCCAAACTGTAAAAATGGCAGAAAGTGAATCACTCTTTTAAAGCAGTCTTATAACCCTTTCTTTTCAAGGTACAATAATTGATTACATTGCACATTATTAGTCAACTCTTGTGGTAATTTAATATTAAAGTTTAAAATCATAGAAAATTCTTGACTTTTTTTTTTTTTTTTTTTTTTTGAGGACTGGGGATTGAACTCAGGGGCAATTTACCATGTACCTACATCCTTAGGCTTCTATAATTTTGAAAGGGGTTGTTGCTCAATTACCCAGCCTGGCCTTCATCTTGTGATCCACCAGTCTCAACCTACAGGGTCACTGGGATTACAGATATGTACTACCAGTCAGGCTTTATTCATGACTTTCAAGTATAGTGGATTTATAATTTATTTCAATTTTTTCCCCAAATTGTATGATATATGGCTTATTCTAAGATAATAAACACATTCGATGAATTTCATGTGCTATAAAAAAACAAAAACATGTTTTTTTTCCAAATGGTCTTAGGAACTATGATTATTTCAACGTACAAGATATTTAATTTAATATTCTCTAGTTTACAGATTTGGAGGAAAATAAAAGTTGTATATTTAAAAAAATACTTTTGCTGGGCGCCGTGGTGCCCATTTGTAATGCCAGAGACCTCAGAAGACTGAGGCAGGAGGATCACAAGTTCAAAGCCAGCCTCAGAAACTTAGCAAGGCTGTAAGCAATTTAGTGAGATCCTCTCTCAAAACAAAAGATAGAAAGGGCTGGAGATGTCACTCAGTGGTTAAGCGCCCCTGGATTCAATCCTGGTATGAAAAAATAAAATAAAAAAATAAAAAAATAGTTTTTTCTATCACTTAATCATGTTTTATTCCAATTCTAAAATGCAAAGCATGCTTGCCTTCTATTTTGTGACTTTTATTCCCTTAACTAAGGAAAAAAAAAAAAACTAATCACTGCTTCCTTGGATTTTGTTAGGGGTTAGATGGACACCAGGTCATAAATTTTCTGTAACTGAAGTCTGAAAGTAGGGATCTAGAGTAAGAACTCGGAATTTAAGCTGTGGGTGACAATAATTCTTTCATAATATTAATAGTATTGTTTTACAAACGATTCCATTTAGAAACATCTATTCTTTGAGAAATTTAGATTTTCGGTCAGAGCATAATTTGAAATTATCAGGATACTAAAAAATATCATTGATGCAAACTTATCTCTTATGTAATCAGATTCTAAAAGCAGTTGTATAAGCAGTAAAATAAAGATTAATTTCATAATATGTATTTGAAATACACACCTAAAATAGTTTGCAATGGTTAACTTAGAAAGCAGCAAAAAATGAGGTTAGGTGTAGGATCCTGAACTGGGACAAAAATTGATTAGAAATAATATGTATAACTAAATATAATCCCACTGGGGAATACAAATAAATTTAGAAATATATATATATTTTTTCATATAACTGCATAGAAAACATTTGAAAGAACATGTTATCTCTCGGTGAAAAGACTACAAATTATTTTGTTCTTCTTTTTCTTTTCTGTCACTTCTAATATTACTGGTATAATTTTTGTTTACATGACTTTGAAAAAGCATTTATTTTTTTCAATGTGAAAAATACTCTGTTTGGTGCTAGTAGTGTATTGGTATAATACATATGATCTCAATTCTGGAGGAGTTTAGAGTTTCATAGAAACAAAGAAATCATAAAGCCATGTAGGAAATACCATGATAAGTTAGATACAGCATTGCATGAGAACATTGTCAAAGCCATCTAACAGTCCAGGAGATCATCATTGCAAAGGAAAAGAAATAAGAACTCTAATTACAAGAGATTCTTGAAAAGATCTCTATTAATCAACTAGTCAATCTTTTTTAAATTTCACCAGCTTTGTATGCATCCATTGATTAGATCACATTTCATTGACAAATCACATTTCAATTCTAAAATGTAAGGTATATTTACTATTTTATCGTTTTATTCCCTTAACTTTGGGAAACAATAAAAGCTAATGCACTATCATGTCCTCTCTCTTGCTTCTCATTCTGGCTGTTTTATCATTAAATCAGTGAGTAGACTGATCTCCTTCAAATATTATTTTGAGGAACCTGAACAGATCTAAGAACACTTAACAATACCATGAACAACAAAAAAGTACTTGATCATCATTTAGAAATAAAATGAGGCTAGTATTACGATGCTAGCAACATTCCACAGTTCCTCAGAAATTATCCTTTAAAGTGAACATGCTTCATACTGCCTTTCTTCATTTGAAGTGTTTCCCTGATGAGTTGCCGTGGTATTGACACAGGTTCATTTATTGCTATTTTTCCTTATTCTCTTTCAACTATGTGTACTGCATATGTTACTAGACTACTTGTTTCACTGTTAAGTTGGTTTGTTTTTCTTGACACACTTTGTCCCATATATTCAGTTTAAATTCCTCTGTCTGCTATTCTAAGAAAAGTGGCTATAAATGTTAAAGTAGGAATAAGGATAATAAAGTATGGCCAATTAAATATTTCTCTATATACCTAAGTGTTACCAAGTATATTGTCTACACGGTGCAACCTATATTTCTGTATTTTTATTATAATGATGATTTATACATTGGCCTATCTTTGCATTCAAGCCTACTTAGTAGGAAAGCCTGGGTTATATAATTATTACTTTCCACCTTTCTGTTCTTTTACAGAACTCCAGGGTTCTAAAAGTAAAGGCCTATAGAAAGGAATAATTATCATTTTAAATGAAGTACAAAATCAGGAAATGCAAATCACAACTTTGATGTCAATATTAACTTATGCAAGTGGCCTATTTACAATGATCACTTGACTTTTCTGTTCATAGAACACAGATATCCTCACCTTAAGCACTGCATCATCCTTATGTGTTTCCATCTTTGGGATTTGAATATATACCAGCCAGGCAAAACAAATAATAGTCTTTATAATACCGACACAGAACTCTGCAAGAACCAAATAGATAACCTACTGGGTTACCAGATGCACTGCAGTGCCACAAAATTAAAAGAACAGATGCTCTTTGTTAACCTTATTTCCTAACAACAACACAACAAAAAAAAAAAAATAAAGGTTTAAACATAGAGATTGGACAGAAACTCAAAAAACAAATATCTCCAAATATTGCCAAGTTTGAAAAAGAGGGATAATTGAAAGTGTTGGTTTAAAACATCAAGCTACAACTGGAGAATACTCTTTGATAACAAAGAAGACAGACATCGAGAACTAAAGGATGAATTTTGAATAAATAAATATAATGAGAAATATGGAATATGGGGCAAAGAACAATGATAGGAGTTATTTAGGCAATCTCAAAATGATTTTTTAAATTATTGAAGAACATTGCTTGGTATTATATAAAATTTGTGAACCCTATGATTAAAAGAAGAAAAGAAACTGTTCATTTAAGTCAGATGTAAACAACTAATTTTGAGGAAATAGCAACATTAGGATTTCAAAATCAAATAAAGACACAAAGTAGTTTTTTGCATGCAGTGACCCATGGATTACCTTTCAAGTAAAAATGAGAAAGTCTTCAGAAGATGAAGGAAAATGAAGAACTCTCCAAACTCCTTCACATTGTACCAGATAAACTATAACCAAACAAAATCTAAAATTTTCATTGTCTTCTTAAAAGTATTTTAAAAATAAAACACATGCACACATACAAATTAATGCATGCAAAACTGGTGAAATTTAAATAAGATTAATCAATTAATTAAAAAGTACTTGATCATCACAGATATCACTGTTAATTTCCTAATTGTTATGTTGTACTGTAGGACTAGGTAATGTCATGGTTTAATGGTACATGGGTTTTCTGTGCATTTTTTGTTTTTCTGCTTGTGGTCCCTTATAGTTGGTGCTTTATCTCTTTTATTTAATTTATATTATATTATTTTGTGCAACACACAAAAACCTCCAACCATAAAAAATACCTCAATTGTATTTCACCAAAATTAAAATTTTCTGCTCACATAAAGACATCAAATGGAGAAGCAAGACACTTAAAGATGAGAGACAAAATGCAACATTCAGAGTAGAAATATTCCAGCAAAGAATTTCTATCAAGTATGCATGAAAAACCCTACAAATCAAAAATAGAAATGTGAAAAGATTTGATTAATAAATGGGCAAAGGATTCAAATAGCTACTCAAAAGAAACACAAATAGGCAACAAGCAAGGAAAACGTGTTCTTTGTTCTTTATTACCAGGAAAGTGCATATTACGGTTTTTACATTCAATGGAGTAAATAAAATACAAATTACATACAATCCTAAATATTGAGAACTGGAGTCATGAGAATTCTTATATATTGTTCATTGGAGTATAAAATGGTACAAATATTTTGGCAAAGGGGTTTGGGAATTTCTTCAGTTAACACATATTTACTCTACATTCTTCCAATTCTACTACTTGGAATAGATTTTATGCAGGAGAAATTTAAAAATCCACAAAGTAATATGAATTAGGATATTCATATTTGATATTATCCTCATGAAGAAGATGTATAAGAACTAATGCCTTTTGATGTATAGTTTAGCTTGTCCATGAGAAAATAATAAACAATAACCCACAAATTCTCTATTGTCCTCAGGATTCTCTATCATGAAAACTTTATACCAATTCCAAACTTCTTTTATTAATTTTTCTGTAGATTTGTTTTCTAAAAACAATACAAATGCTCACCATAAATTAATTTCCTCTAATCCAATTTGATGAAACTAATATTGCATCAATTTCTATTTGTACAGACTGCAAATATATTAATATTTCTGTAGGTCACTCCACCCTAGAACTCTGAATTTATCTAGGAGCATGATTTTAGTGTTTCAAATTAGGAGGTGAATCTCAAATTTTCTTGATATACTTTTAGAAACTTTACACCACATACTCTCACTATGCATAGCAATGGCACAGCAACAAACCTGGTTAGTACAAAGTATAAGGCACAGAATAGATAAAATACAATCACAAAATTAGTGACACAATCTTGGAATCAAAATATCATCAGGGGCAAAATAATGAGATATTCTCTGGACTGTGAAGGAAAGGTGCAAATTTCCTAGAACATCTGAATATGTTGTAGCTCTGGTAACTTTGCTGTTTTATCACTCCCTTATCTGCCAGAGTCTATTGCTACCCAAATCCATATCCTACAACTCAACTACTCTCTATACTTCCATTTTTTCTTCTTTTATTGCTATTACAAACTCAAATTTGATTTCTGCTTTCTCATAGCTGTTTTTATTTTTTTTAACAGTGACTTCACCTTTTCTCTATCTGTCTTCTGCACGACTCCACTAGTATTCCCATGTGAACACAGAGAATAGGATCCTGAATTGGCTAGTTACCATATTCAGCACATAATGTCAGTATTGGATGATGGAGACCTATCATATTGGTCTACCTTGTAGACCATTGATCATTGGAGGCGATTAATTTTTGATGAGAAGTGATTCCTGTTCTAGTGATCCACAGCTAAGTTTACATATGGGACTAAACATAGTAATACATGCATCAGGAATTCCTCAGAAGGGAACTGTAAAAATGCCATACTCATGGAAACTCTCCACAAAGAGGACTGTGGTCACTATTCACTTTGTATTTCCCCAATACATTCATTTGTTTTAAGGGTTTCTTTCATGAGCATCTCTTCTATTTCACTAATCAGTGTTTGTATTCATAAAGCAATACCAGATGATTAATAATACAGAGTTAAAATTGTTTAAATATTTGATACTTTGTAATGTTCCTCGTATTCTTCATTTTCTAAATTTTCTTAGATATTTGGTTGGTTCATTTTGTTAAGATGGATTTTCAGAGTAATTTTCTTAATTTCCATAAATTTTCCCTTGAAAATTAGATTGGAACTGAATTTTTATGTTTACAAGGGTAAATTGACATCTAGAATACTGAATGGTCCTGCCAAAGCAATATAGTGGTCACTAAGCCAATCTCTTGCAATTCAGAAATTCCAACAGTTCCACAATGGCAGATTGAAACCAAATAATAAAATATCAATAGTTATGTGGATCATTAGCTATATAAGAAATGTTTTGTAATATTTCAGTATCACAAAATGATTTTAAAATTTAAGAAATCATAATTACTATTTAACGTGATAGTTCAGGAACTGGAAATACCAACACTGTTTGAATAATAAGATAATAATTATTCATTAAATATTTATAGTGTGCCAGAGTTCCAAAATACACTGAGCATTTAATCCTCAGTTAGGGATTTATCATCCCTATTTTATAAATAAGTAAGGAAACATTTACAGAGAGATTAAATAGCTTGCCTAATGTAACATAGCTATTAAGTAGTGGAACCAGGACTTAAATTGCAAGTGGTCTGACTTAGAGACCATACTCTTAAGCATTATGCAAGATTGGTCTATGAAATACAAAAAAAATCAATTTAATCTCAAAGAAGTATGTCTTTGTGACATATATCAACTTTTATATATGTTAAGGAGAACTTTGAAAAGCACATAATGTAGATGAGAATAAAAATCAACATATATTATTCATATTGCACAAATCTTTACATGATTATTAAATAAAGTATCAAATTCAACATCCTAAAGTTCACTTGCCATAGGCATCAAAATATTCAAATATTTTAATAAATTCTTAATTAGAAGTTATTTTAAACCATGATTTTCATCATCATATCTCTCTAGTTTTACATTTCAGAGCAAGATGTTCATTCATTTGTTCATTCAAAAACTAGTTCCTATTTATTATGGGCCAAATCTTATGGTGCTGCAATGGAGCAAAGAAATTTGAGGTCATAGTCTTCTTCTTTTTGTGTGCTTAAATGTTAACAGAGAATATGATAATCATTACAATCAATTGTGTGGAAGGTATAAGGTACTATAGGAATAAACAGAAAGAGGACCTAATTCAGATTTCCACTGAGAAAATCCTTCCAGAGGAAGTGACATTCAAACATACACAACAAACATGAATAAAAATTATTGTGGAAAAACAAAATTGTTTGAGTATCCACAGGTGACAGGACTTGGGGAACCATGGAAAAGGGCCCATCAGAGGAGGATGATGATGTTGGAGCCTCTGGCTGAACAATCAGGTAGATATTATTTTCCTAAATTTGCATTTTTGTTTTAAACTGTTTTCATGTTTATTATCTCCACTTAATCTGATCAAAACCTTTTAGAACACATCCAGCCTAAAATACAAAGAGTTTACATAATTTACCTAAAGTCTCAGTTCACAGGGATAAGGGTAGGTGTTTAGTGGAGAGTACATAGAAAAGTTCTTTTTACTATGTTTCTACTCAATTTTAGAGTGTGTTCTATCCTGTCTAAAGTACAACGTGTCTTTTTTCAATCTAGATTGTTATTTTGATTTAAACCTGTGTCATATTATCCCCTTTGCCATCTGATGTGGAAATTTCTAACTGGCTATCCTGACAGGGGCAATCCATCATCATTGCATCATAGCTGGCGGAACAATTTTGATCAAGCATGTGAACACCCCTATCATTACCACCAAGTGCAAATGCACATTAATATTCTGTGTAATAGCCAAACAGATGCAGAAAGACAAGGCATCTCTTCAAAAGGCTTCTACAGGGCTTTTCCTTGTTTTGTCATTCTCCCTATTGTTTTCTAATTCACATCCATATTTAGAAGGCTTTGCTCATGTTTCCTCTCTCTCTCTCTCTCTCTCAATTTTTATGGTACAGGGGATTGAACCCAGGCCCTCATGAAAATTTAATTTTGAGACGAGGTTTCATTAAATTGCCCAGGCTATCCTTGAATTTGCAATGCTCCTGCCTCAGTCTCCTGAGTAGCTGGGATTATAGTACACGTCCTAAGGCCTGGAATCAGACTTGGCCTTATAGTAGTTCCAACAGAGAGGAACCAAGTCAAGAGAAACCAAAACAGTCCCTTTTCCATAACTCAGGGAACATGTGGCAACTATCCCTGAACAGCAACAGTAAGGTTTACAGCATAGAAGACAAATTAGCACTCCATGGTGCTGGGCACTCTAGGTGTCAGCCTGCTCAGGGAGGGTAGGCTGGCTCCTCAGCATTGGCCACCAAGGGTTGCACCACGGACAAGGCGGGGAAACTACAATGCTTACTTTCCCCACAAGTCCCTGCTCCCTCAGACTTCCTTTGTCACTGATCTCCTATGACAGAGAGTGATACTAAGTACTCTCCCTGGATGAATGAGTGATACAGACTTCGTCAAGCCTCTCTCTTTTTTTTTTTAATTGATAAACTTCATACATATTCTTCAAAATTGGATTTTTGTGTTTTCAAACTCTTTACTTCTTTATTCTCAAAAAGCTTTGCTTTCTCAAATCAATAGTTTTAAATTAAAAGCTATTGCTTTTTAAAGAGGGATATTAATTCAAACTAACAAGTGTTAGAACCAAATGAGCCCTAACTGCAAAGCATCTCTATATTTGTATAAAATATCTTCAGGGTTGTGGGAAAATAGAGAAGTTCTTTGTCAGAGTCTATTCTTACACAAATTGATTCCAAATCTTTATAACAGGGACAACCTGCAAAATCAGATGTGATGAAATAAATTGACCTGCAAGCTCTCAGTCTTGACTTGTTTCCTTGGCTATTAATTCTTCTATCTTTACCTATGTAAATTTCTTCAAGCTCAAAACAGTTATGAGTAAGGAAAAACAGAACAGGTAAATGATAGGATGTGCATAGCACTTAGAAGACCCCTTGTAAAACCATGAGCAATGTCTAACAAATAATTCTTTTTTGTTTCTTAATGTTACCTTTTTATAATTGAAATTAATTATGCTTTCCAATTCTTAACAATAACTCAGAAATGCTCATATTAGTCTTCCACACCTCCATATCCAGGAACTCTAGATCAAACACAGCAATTGCTTGTACCCTTGGGATTAACCAAGGCAGTATATGTAGCAAGAGACAACAGGCCTTGGAACTGTTGAATCTTAACTCTGTTGGACTGCCTATCAGGGTGACTTTGGGACAGTGATGTTAAATTACATGTTTCCTTTCCTATCAATAAAATGGATTTCCAAATCCCTGCCTCAGGGGTAGCTTTAGGGGTGAAATGAGAGAAGTGTGTGAAGTTCCTGTCAGGTGGTGATTTCTCAACAAAACTTCCTTCCCTCAGGCTGGATTTCATTATCAGTTGCTCAAGGGTATAATTTTACACCCTGCTTGATCTCAGTTTCTGTTGAAACTTTATTTTAAACAAAAGGGCATTTTCTCTCTTCTTCAGTGCATTTAAATTATTTCACTTGATCTTCCTACCTCATCTTTTCTTATGGAAAAACTAATTTGACTTCCCTCCAAGTTATTTGTTGCTTGCCTCTTTCTCCAGTTTAATTTATGTAGGTATTTTTTGGTTGGTTGGTTGGTTGTTTTTTACAAAGTAGTTTTGTCATCTGTCATAAACTGGGCATAAAATTACTTACAAGGGAGAGGGCTGAAGTGGAGGGATGCTCATTAGTATCACACAGGAGATTACTTGATATGGCCAATGAGTGAATCTGTTTTCAGTTCTGACCTAAATAGGAAATGATACTTTCTTCTAAAGGTGATGTGAGACAACTGTTCCCACTGCATCTTTTATTTAAAAAAAACAACTAATTATGATAATAAACATATAGTTTGAACAGGAAACACATGTAGAACTAAATCTTTACATTAGAGAAAGAACAGAGTTAGGCAACAGTCATCATTGGGGTTAACAGAATGGGGCAGCATTTTGAAGAGCATATTGTAGCAAAGCAAATCTCTCCAAAGAAAACAACAGATGGATACTGTATTTAAAGACAATCATTTCAACAGCAAGAACTTTTAAGAACAGCATAAAATATTGGGCTAGATTAAAGACACACTGAGGATCATTAAAAACTAGATCTTATCATATATATAATATATATAATAATATATATGTTTAGAATTCTGTGACTTTATGGATGCATATAGAGTTCGTTTTACTTTGTCTGAATTCTAGTCATTGTCAGTGTGTCAGAATATATTTGTTATTTTTTCTCCATTATAATGTTTCTTTGGGACAACATGTAGTGTCCCAAAGAGCCATCCAATGGAAAAGTAGAGAACTATTTTACCTTAACTTGATTAAGTTAACATAGCACATTTTTAAAAAAAAAATCTAACTCACCCTTCTGTATTATCTACTCTATTTCTATATCATCCCTGTGGAAATGTGCTAGCACCAAAAGACTGAGAATTTTCTTAATGTATAACTGAGGTTGAGTTAGTCAGCTTTTTGTTGCAGCAACCAAAATACCCAACAAGAACAACTTAGAGGAGGAAAAGTTGGCTCAGAGTTCCTGAGGTTTTAGTCCATGGCTGGTCAACTCCATTTCTGTGCCAGGGTGAGGTAGAACACCATGGCAGAGGGCATGGCAGATGAAATCTGCTCAGTTCAAGGAAGCAGAGAAAAAACAAAGGACAAATTATAAATTCCAAAGGCAAACTTCCAGTGATTTACTTCCTCTAGCCATGCCCCACCTGTCTACATTTACCACCCAGTAAGTCCATTTAAATTATGGATCTATTAATCCAAATGATGGATTAATCCACTGATTAGATTATAGTTCCCCTAATCTAATCATTTCACCTATGAACATTCCTGCATTAAACATAGAAGCTCTTGCCAACTATGGCCTTAGTCATTAATTTCAGGATATCTTGACACCAATGTATTGCATATCTAAATATATATTACCTACTTGATCATTTATGTCCCCAACTAAAATAAACACATTTTCTCCTTATTGTTAGGTAGGAGTTCAGGGACACCAAGATTGTGGAGAAAAAGGTATCAGAAAGAAGATGCTGGAGGACAAAACAAGGAGATGAGTCCTGTCCCTGTTTACAATAAATCCCATCAACATGACAACTCCTGTCACAGATTCAAATTTTAAACTGACCAATGGAAGTAAAGTGGGCAGTATTCTAAATAGTTTTTCTAAAGTAACCAATGGAGGGGAAAATGGAGAATATTCTCATCAGGTATCATAAGATAACTAATGGAAGAAAATGGATTAAGTCTTCAAACAGGTTGCTATAGGGATGAGAACGGCCCCACAGTTCAAGATATAAGACCCTAATTTCCAGACACTGGGGCCTTGAGCCTCTCTCTCTTGTTTGGCCCACTCCATTGTTTCCAATGGAGTGCTGTTTTCACCTTCAATAAGTCTGCACCTTGTGACTCCTCAGTTCTTTGGGATGTCAAGGACCTGGACTTCAATGGGACATCCCAACAGTAACATTACCAGTGCTATGAGAAACATTTGACACAACTGAAATATTTTTGTCTTGGTTTTTGAAACAAGACTGTTTTGCTTTTCTGCCTTTCCAGTTACCACTTGTCAGTCAGCCTCCTTTGTTAGTTCCTCCTCCTCAACCTAAATTCTAAATGTGTTTTTAATTGTATTTTCTTCTCTAGTATACCATAATCTACATGTAATTACACTCTAAAATTAAATTTCTATCATAGACAAAAATTGTGCTCTAAGTTCCAAAATCATATGTCCAATGACCCATATAACATAGCTATAAAGAAAGAAAATCTTATGATTAATGAGCTCACTAAAATGAAATCAAATTTCCCCAAATTGATTCCTTCCAGTCTCCCTGAGCTCACTGTCACATTCACACCCAATAGCTCAAAACAAGAAACCTAAGAGATGCATTTGTTTCTCAATTTCCTTCAATCTCACAATAATTCTTAGAAAATCCAGTCAATTTTATCTCCAAGATAAGTTTTCAAATGATCTGTCAATGCTCTAGTCTAGTACTGTTCAAAATAAATATCATATGAGCAATATATATAATTTGAAATTTTCTAATGCCTAATTTAAGAAAATAACTTTTGTGTTATTTTATGGCAATTAAGCACCTGAAATTTTGCTGATGTGAAATGAGGTATGCTAAGTAAATGTAAAACAACAAATTTTGAAGACTTAGCAAGAAAAAGAATATAAAAAATCTCATTTATATTTTGTATTTACATATTTTCACATTTCTACATGTCAAATTGATGCCAATAATATATTTTAATCAACTATATTCAAAATATTATCAATATCTTCAAGATTCACTTCAAAATCTCAATAGATTGTGTTTCCACCCATTCAAAACTACTATATCACCAAATCTCAACCAGTTCTCTCCCTTGTAAGATGCACTTTAAAATCACTCAGTATTGGGCTTAAAAATGCTCTAAGGAGCCTTCTTTATGACACCACTTTAAGAGCCACTTTGAGACACCACTCTGTTAAGATGGTATTCTCCTTTCCTATACCATCTTGGTTTTAATTTTTCCTTGATTAATATATGCTTTGGAGTTTTTTTTGAAAGTCGATATACGACAAAATCAAGAGGGGTTGTTTTAATCATTTTTTGCATTGGTATGACCAAAATCCCTGATAAGAACAACTGAAAGCAGGAAAATTTTATTTGGGGCTAATAATTTCAGAGGTCTCAGTTCACAGATGGCCATTTCATTTCTCTGGGACTGAGATGAGGCAGCAAATCATAGGAGAAAGCCTAAAAGAGGAAAGCTGCTCAATTCATGGAAGGGTCAGGAAAGAGAAAGAAAAGAGAGAGAGGGAAAGGACTACAGTACAGATACTTCCATGGACACACTCCCAGTGACCCACCTCCTCCAGCCATACCCCACCTGGCTATGCTTATCAGTCATTCAAACTAGGATGGACCGATTAGGTGACAGCTCTCATAAGCCAATTACTCTACCTCTGAACATTCCTTCATTAACCCAGAAGTGTTCAAGAGGACATCTCATATCCAAACCATAACACCTGCTTTCCTAAAATGCAAATGAGATCACAGTACCCATTCCATTCCAGTAGCACACCATACTTCTGAACAAAATTCATATTGCTTAACATGTTTGATGAGGACAAAATAATCTTTCCTATAATATCTACCTCTCTAAAATTATTTTATATCTCTCCCCTCCTCTAGCCACTTAAGTTTAAGAAACAGTGTCTCCTTCCTATCTTTAAGCATAACAAGAATTTCCCCAATCTTGTCAGCTCTGTAATTACTTTACTCTGCTTGGAGAATTTCTTGTCTTAATATTCATGATTCATTCTTATTAACCCAAATAAACTTTCTCTAATTACTATACCTAAAATGCTGTTATCCCCTATGCCAATTTTCTCTCCTGCATATCATCCTACTTACTTCCTATCATTCATCATCACCTTGTCTACATGTTTATTTACTCTCTCTCACCACAAGATATAAACTCTATAAAATGAAGATTTTACCTACTTTATCTTTCATTATATACTTAAGTATATGATTCACTTATTAACACATAGTAGGTACAATTATAAGCTTATTTAAGTAAATGGATAAAAAGTCTATTCAACAAATGAAAGAAACAGAGAGGAAGGGAAGATAAGAGAGACAGAGAAAAATGAGATAAATGGAGGGTGAGGGGGGAGATCCCTTAACATATGTGATTATTCCCACCCCTTATATATCAGGACACCATGCAACTTTACGTTAAATGAGGCACTTAGGACTCCACAGCTACTGTAGAACATAGCTGAGGCCAGGATCAAGGATTTCTGATTCCTAACTCAGTGCTCAGCCAACATACCACGGTATTTCAACCTTCTCTGATTGATGTGCTTTTTCTAAAGTTAATGGGTAAAGCTTCAGATATAATAAAGAAACAAGGCATTTGAAGGAGAAAATGATTCCCTGTGCATTAATTGGTGAGTTCATATCTTTTTGCATTTACATCTCCCACTTGCATTGTGATTAGCAATTTCTTCTGTCAATTTAACACCAAAATCCTCTGTAATCAGTGACACGTTATACTTTGGAACAGACTCAATGAGTCCCTGACGATGGTGAGACAGGACTTCAATCCCTTCACCTTGGCTGCCCTGGTGGTGAACGTGCATGAATGCCAGTCTGATTTCCTAAATCTCCTCAGAGACAGTAGGCAGTTAGAAATACTTTTGGCATATGCTTGGTTTCAGTTCATTGCAAATACAAAAATATTGTTCCAAATACAAGCCTCACTTTTTCTCTATTATAATTATTATCATCATCATTATCAACATTATTACCTTCATCACTCTTTCCAAGTCTCTTTTGAAGAGGTTCCTCATTCTAAGAAAGATTAATTCTTGACAATTATTTCTGATCAATATATTTAGTGAGGCATAAACAGTATGATTAGTAATTGATCATAATTTCTATCCTTCTTTAATGGTAAATATAAGGAATTGTTTGTTCTCTATCCAATTGCTATTTCTCCCTTGCTAAAATAATCTTGATTTTCACATTTTAAGAAAAATATAAACCTCTATAAATTTTTGACAATATAAATTTTTGGTAAAAGGGTACTCTGAATTTATTCCAGACCACTAATTTTAGCAATAGTAGAAGATATTTACAAAGACCTAGTTTTTATTTGTATATGATGTAGCAAAGATACTACTATAGACGGGTAAACATGTAGTTTACAGCCATTTTTAAGGTTGGAAATATTTTTTCTTATGGTATCTTTCTGTATTTTATTACTTTAATTAAATTTCTGATTTCAGTTCCAAACACTGCAATGTAAGATACTATAAAACACACCTTAATCATTAAATTTGTAGATAAGTTTGTGACATTTCCAGAGCTTATAACACCAAGGGACTGATAATTGAGGAAAATGTGCATAAAATACACTTCAGCAAGTCCCACAAACTCCATTCTGAAGGATCTTTCTTTCATAACCCAAAAGCTTATACATGCAATCAAGAGGTCTCATCAGGGCTGTTTAACAATTGTCATCATTTTTTAAAGAGCAATCTTTCCCATTCAAAAGGATAAAGGAGGACTTTTAAAACAACCACAAGGATCCAACTATTTGGGGGTTTCAACTACGACAAATCGTATCGATACAGATGCACTACACATTCATGATCTCATTATTGGCCACAAAATATAATACTTAGAAATACTTGGCACTCTTGAAACTACTTTAAATTGAACAGTAAGCAAATTGTAATTTTTTTGTGTGTGAAAGTATCCATCAAGTTAGTTTTGTATGGTTCATCATTTTTGCAATGTAAAAGATTAAAGTGACATAATTTTTCCTTGCCCTTATTTCCTTAGGTTTGGTAATGACATTTGAAATGTAGATTCTCAAAAACAAATCAACCATTTAATTTAAGTGTAAAATACCTTAATATCTGATTCTTTAAAAACTTTTATTAAAAATTCTTTCCTTAAGATAGATTATATTCTTGTGTGGAAAGAATGAAAATAGACAAATTAATAAGTATAAAGCATGTCATCAGGACAAATACTATGTAAATAAAACTTGAGCAAGGAATGGAATGGCCAAAGTGGGAGATGCTATTTTTACATATGACTCTATATGAGACTGATGTAAGATGTTGGACAAGATAATGATGGAGCAGCCCTGAAGAGGCCCCCCTGTGCAGGAAGAAGGCATTATGGTTAGAGAGAACAGTAAGTAAAAAGATACCAGAAGGGTAGGTGGTCTGGCAAATTGAAAGAACAGCCAGCAGGCCAATGTGACTCGATCTGAGGGAGCAGGGAAGAGATGTCAGATAAGTGTTCTTCAACCAATTGCCCAAAAAGTGCTTCTTGGGGTTTATGTGTTTATAACTGGTCCATCAACAAAGGGAAGTCAGTGAAGCCTAAAGGCTCCTGTGGTGTAGAAACATTGAGTTGTTTCCTTCTCCTGTGATAAAGGAAAATGTTCTGAAGCAGGATGCCTAGGGACCCTGACTTTTGTCTTGTGACTTCTCCTATCAGTGTGTGACCTCCAGCACCTCAATTCCACTTTTGCTATCAGACTCCAGTATATTTCTCCCTTTGAAACTCGATAACTTTCTTTATAGACACTGGAAATATAAAATTCTCAATCTCCCTCTCTCTATTAGCTACTCCAAAACCTATTTCTTAAAAGTCATCACTTCATAAATTGTTTTTTTTTTCCAGAGTATTTTCTTTGGAAGGCTTATTCAACTCTATAGAAGTTACTTTTAAAATGCAGCCATATAGCCAAACTTCTTCAAATGAGTGTACCTTTAGAGTTTCTAGTTCAAAACCAAGATTTTGTCCCCCCTGCAAAAAAAACTTATTAGATTTAATACTTAATATGAGTTTAACTTATTTAATTATTGAGATAATCTAACTTATAATAAGTCATTTCATAATTAACAAACAAGCAAAATATTCCCTAAAAGTACACAACTGTTGGGATCATTCCAAGATAGCAGGCTAGAAGCAAGCAGCTCCTCCAGGGGACAGAATCAAAACAACTTGGAGAGCTACTCTTTTTAGTAGGTGACTGAGGGTGGGCCCTAAAGTTTGCATATGAACAGTCAGATCTGAGAAAAACACAGACTTTGGAGAGAAAACAGGGAGTGAGAAAGAGGGCCTTAGTACTCAACACTTGTTCGTGAGGCAAAGGTCAGGGTATCAGTTGCATGCAGACATGAAGTCTAAACAGACAGTAGACCTGGGATATGCATAGCATGCTGGCATGGACGAGGTATTCTCAAGTTCTTAGCATATAATCATGGTTATCAGGGAGCCATCTTGAGAAAGCCTTGAGCTGACTGCTTTAGGAGTCAAGGGTCCCTACAATTTCCTGTTTCCAGGTACCAACAACAAATGTCATACACTGATCCAGCAGGCCTTGAGAGTCAGTTAGGCTATGGGGAAAAGCATCTGAAATATAACCATTGTGAGATTTATGCACTGGGAAGTTAATCTCTGATAGATAAGGGAATAAAGACTGCTTTCCATTTAGCACTAACAACTTGGGAAACCAATAATGGGAGCTCTATGGGAAATGAAAGTTGCTTCTGAATACATTTGGAAGTTAAATTTAAGAACATCAGAGCCAGAAGGGTACAGTATAGGTGATATCTGCTAATACCAGTCCCCCTTCAGTGTGGACTGCTGCAACCCCATAACATTTCTTAGACCATGGAGCAGGAATCCAAGAAAGCATTGGATACAAGGATGTGCTGCAGCTGTTAGCATCAGCTCTCCCCAGAGATGATAAAGCCAGAGTAAATGGCTGCTGGCAGAAATTCTGCAGTGCCCCAGTCATTACTGACAAACTGGGAGACCAAGAACTACAAAATTGGCTTTGCTTGCAAACCACTCTCTCTGGTCCCCAGGTGAACAACACAAAGGAAAGAAGGGTGAATGGTGCAGAGCATGCTCTCTCCACAGGGGTCTATAGCCAAAGAGGGCACAGAAACATCTGTTCAGCTCAGGTTGAAAACATCTTTTCTCCATACAAAGAAAGGAAGAAAGGAAACTTCCTTGGAAGAAAGGAAATGCTTATCTTTTTGGTTTTGTATGTGTGTGTGTGTGTGTGTGTGTGTATGTATACAGATAGATATATCTATATTTAGATATTTATATTTATAAACTTTATATTAATACATTTGTATCTATCCTCATTTTTTCTTTTCTCTCTCCCTTTCTTATTCTTTTAACATTTAATTTTAAATTTTCTTGTCTTACCTTTTCTCTCCTCTCTTCTATCTCTCAGTGGAAATTTTTTTCTCTCTTTTTTCTTTCAAATTTTCACCATGCTTAAACTTTAAAAAATCTTTAATCAGCTTTATTTTTCTCCTTTTCTTATCTCTTTTTTCTAATTTTTCCTTCATCCTCTTTTCTATATTTTTCTGTTATTATTTTATAGTATTTTTCTATATATTTAAATTACTGTCTTGATTAATTAGTAACATTTTAGTTCATTCCATATTATGTTTTCCCCATCTTTTCTATTGTTATTGGTGTTGTGCCAGTAAATTGTTTTTAATTAATTAGTGCTATATTTCCATATCTGGTTTGTTTTGTGCCATGGTTGTTATTACCATTGGTTTTCTTCCTTCTGAGCAGTGCTGGGGATTAAGCCCAAAACCTTGAGCACATTGAGCAAGTTGTTTTGCTGATGAATGGCACTCCCAACCCAGTTATGAGAACTGTATCTCAATCCAGTCATGACCTAGTCTTGCCCAAACATTGGAGAACAGTTCAATTTAAAAATAGGGGATTAAAAAACCTTCAGTCAATGACTCAACTCCAGGGAGACACAACTAGGGAAGGTCTGAAGTCCTATTCCTGGTCCTTCACCCCCATAGCAGTAGCAGAGGGAAAGGATACAAACTCCAATGAATATCATACCTATGAGTAATTGGAATATAAGTAATTTCCAGATTGCACACCACTGGTAAGTCTACAAGAGTAACTACAGTGGGTCACCTCATTTATGCAGTTACCTAAAACATACCTGCGTGAACTTTTAGAGGGTCTCCACTCTTGTAATACCTACAGCAAAAGTGTTATAGTCCCCAAAAAGATTCTTGAGTGCCATCAGGAGAGAGAGTCAGCCCCACCCTCAACCCTTCCCTCCCTATAGCCCCGCCCTAATTCCTTCCCCTCCCTAAAAGTGCTGGCAACAAAGAACTAAGGAGCAAACCCCCCCCACACACACACATACACAAGGCCACCGCTTTTAGGTGTAAGGGTTGTCAGGTCCAACTAAAAAACCCTAACAACTCACTGCGAGCACAAGGGCCAGGTAACGCCAGAGGCGACCAATCAGGAGGAGACCTGCTGACCCTGACATCCACCTTGGTCCACCTTTCCTGGGCAGGACCCACAGCCCTTTCCCCTGTATAAAAACCCTGAGCAGCCAAAACCATGTGCGATTTCTTCTGGCTCTCCCACCCCAACTTTCATCCCATGGGGCTGGAGATTTCACCAGGGACTCTAATAAATCTCAAGCCACTACTTTTGTCTGACTCTGTTGAACCCACCTGGACAGCTTACATCTTTGGCCACCTACCGCCTCACGAGCTTTCAAAGGTGGTCATTGCTGGCCAGCTAAAAAATAAAAAATAAAGGCCTCTTTTGGCTTTACGTGAACAGTTTGGATGATCTTATTTTCGTTGGGTATAACAAAGGCACTGATTTCCCTGTACACATCATCAAGAGAAGACTGCACACTAAGAAGTCCCTCATACAAAAATGGGAAACATGCTATCCCAGAAGATGCACAAGTTTCAATATAAAAGCACAAGAAATATGAAATATATGAGACAACGTATCTTGTCCAAGAGTTAATAACTCAATAATTGCCATTATGATTGGAATGAGATGAAAGAGTAGTTTTGATTTGTGTTTTTCTAATTGCTAGAGATGATAAAATTTTTTCATATGTTTGTTGATTGATTATATTTCTTCTTCTATGAAGTGTCTGTTCAGTTCCTTAGCCCATTTATTGATTGGGTTATTTTTTTTTTTTTTGCTGTTAAGTTTTTTGAGTTCTTTAATATGTGTTCGTGAGAATGTGGGGGGAAAGGTACACTCATACATTGCTGGTAGGACTGGAAATTGGTGTAATCACTATATATCTATATATTTGATGTAATATTACTCAGCCTTAAAGAAGAATGAAACTATGGCATTTGCAGGGTAAATGGATGGAGCTAGAGAATAACATGCCAAGTGAAATAAGCCAATCCCCAAAAAACAAAGGCCAAATGTTTTCTCTGATAAATGCATGCTGATTTATAGTGGCGGGTGAGAGGGTGGAGAAGAATAAAGGAACTGTGGATTTTGCAGAGGGGAGTGAGGGCAGTGGTGGGGTAGTGGGGATGGGAAAGACGGTAGAATGAGACAGACATTATTACCCTATATACATGTACGATTATGGTGTAACTCAGCACCATCTACAGCCAGAGGAGTGAGAGGTTATGCTCCATCTATGTACAATGCGTCAAAATGCATTCTACTGTCATGTATAACCAATTAGAACAAATTAAAAAATTAATTTAACAAGAGTTAATAACACCAGAGACTGACTACAAATATATTGAAGTGGATGAAATGCTGGACAAAGAATGTCAAAGACTCATTATTACAGTTCAACAAAGAGAAATTCTGAAAAAAGTAACAAACAAATCTCAGAAATGTAAAGCTCAGTAATTAAATAAAAAACCACAGTTGAAAGACTTACCAATAGGCTGGAACAAGCAGAAGAAAGAAAATCATGACTTGAATACACGGTGGATACACTAGCATATTCGGACAGCAATAAAGAAAGGAGAAGAGGAAAGAAAAGTAGGAGGAGGAGAAGAGGAAGAGAAGGAGGAGGAGGAGGAGAAGGAGGAGGAAGACAACAACAAGGACAGAGAAGATGAGGACAGAGAAGATTCCAACAACAGAGGCATCAGCAGCAATGAATAGAACAAACGAAGTCTCTGAGACAATATTAAATGTCCAAATCCTTGATCTATAGGTTTAGAGGAGTAAGTAGAACTAAAGTTATAGAGAACTTATTCAGTGAAATAATAGCAGAAAATTTCTAAAATCTAAGGAATGACATGAATAGGCCTCAATGCAATAACTGTAGGCGACTTCAATACTTCACTTTCACTGACAGGTAGATCATCCAGACAAAAAAAAAAAATCAACAAAAAAGCATAAAAGTTAGATTACAATATACAGTAAATGGACTCAATAGAAATCTACTCACTTTTACATCCAACTGTGACAATACTCCTAAGAATGTGTATTCATCAGTCCACTGAATTTTCTCCAAAATAGATCACATTATAAGCTATAAAATGTCTTAACAAATACACAAAAAGAAATCATTTCTTCACCTTATGAGACATAATGGAATGAAACTAGAAATTAACAGCAACAGAAACTTCAGGAATTATACAGATGGAGATTAAATAACACACTTTGAATAATCGTGGGTCATTGTAGAAATCAGAGGACTTAGAAACTTTTCTAATCAGATAAATTAGAATATTTTAGCACTAAAATAAAATGGAAAAACAACCTTGCAGAAACATAGGACAAGGTAAAAGCAAGTTTAAGAGAGAATTTTATAGCTATAATTGTCTACAATAGAAAAACAGAGTTCTCAAATAAATGACCTAATGGTATATCTCAAGCCCTTGGAAAATGGGAAAATTCAATCTCCTGATTTCCCAATTGTATTCCAATTTAACAAACCAAACAAAAAATCACTAAAAGGAAAGAAATAAAAATGCTTCATGGAGAAATATGTGAAATAGAGACTAAAAAAGTAATAAAAAGGATCAATGAAACGAAGTTTTGATTCTTTGAAAAGAAAGAATATTGACAAGCCCTTGGCCAAACCAACTAAAAGACAGAAAGAAAAAAAAAATTAATAAAGCTGGAAATGAAGAAAGTATATATTGCAAGAAAAAAACCACTGAAACTCACAGGAAAATTAGGGAATATTTTGAAGAAGCATATGCTAATAAATCAGAAAATCTAGGAAAAAATAGACAAATTTCTATATATATGACATACCAAAATTGAACCAAGATGTTTTAAAATTCCTAAATAGATCATACAAGCAATGAGATTACGCAGTACAAAATATTCTCCCAACAAGAAGCCCAGGACCTTGAAAATTTATGGCTGAATTTTATCAGGCTTTTAAAGAAGAACTAAAACCAATGCTATACAAACTATATCATGAACTAGAAAGAGAAACAATGACTGCAAATTAATTTCATGAAGCCAGTAATAGCCTTCTACCAAAACCTGATACAGACACAACAAAAACAGAAAACTATTACTAATATTGTTGATGAACATAGAAGTCAAAATCCTCAATGAAACACTTGAAAATCTAATTCAAAATCACATTAAAAAGATCATACACCAGGATCAAATTGGTTTTATTCCAGGGATGCAAAGTTGGTTGAATACATGCAAATAAATAAATCAAGGATAAAAAACACATGAATATCTCAAGTGATGCAGAGAAAGCTTTTAATAAAATTCAATATCCTATTATGATAAAAGCCCTGAATAGAAATAGAAAGATCATACCTCAACATAATAAAGACTCTCTATGGCAAACCCTTTGCCAATATCATCATGAATGTGAAAAACTAAAACTATATCTAAAATCAGAAACAAAATGAGGATGCCCACTCTCACCACTCTTACTCAATATAGTATTGGAAACTTTAACCAGAGCAATCAGAGAATAGAAAGAAATCCAAGGAATACAATTAGGAAAAAAAAGAGATCAAATCATCTCATTTTACTGATGGCTTGTTTCTATATCTAGAAGACCCTAAAAAGTCCACCAAATGTATCTTAGAACTGATAAACAAATTCAGCAAAGTAGCAGATAAAAAATCAACATATGAAATTCCGTAACTTTCCTGTACAACAACATTGAAACTGCTGAGAAAGAAATCAGGAAAACATTCCTATTAACAATTGCCTCAAAAATAAAATACCCAGGAATAAAGTAGTCAAGAAGCTGAAAGTCCTCAACAATAAAAATTATAAAAGACAAAATGAACAAATTCACTAAAGGATTGAAAGACCTCCCATGTTCATGGATTGGGAGAATTAATATCATTAAAATGGCCATACTAGTGAAAACAATTTATAAATTCAATGTATTTTCCATCAAAATACCAATGACGTTCTTCACAGAACTAGAAACACAATCCTAAAATTCATATGGAGTATGAAAGATCCCAAATAGCAAGAACAATACTGAGAAGCACAGTACTGAAATATCACAATACCTGATTTCAAAATATATTATAGAGCCATTGTAACAAAACAGCATAGTAGAAAAAAATAAATGTTGACCAAAGGAATATAATAGTGGACCCAGGAATAAGATACAACCCTCTCATTCTTAACATAGGAGCCAAAAACATACATCAGAGAAAAGGCAGCTTCTCTGACAAATGGTACTGGGAAAACTGGTCATCCACCTGTATAAGATTGAAACCAGATCCTTATCACTTACCTTGTACATAAACCAACTCAAAATAGATCAAAGACCTTAATGTAAGACCTGGAACTTGAGACCACTGGAGGATACCATAAGGACAACAATTGAAGATAAAGGTATAAGCAACAGTTTCCTGGAAAAGACTCCTATAGCTCAGGAAATAACAAGGATTGTCAAACAGGAAGGATCACATAAAAGTTTCTGCACAGCAAAGGAAATAATCAACAGAGTGAAGAGGCAGCCTATAGGATGGGAGAAAATCTCTGTTAGCTATTTATATCACAGAGAATTAATATCCAGGATATAGAATAAATTCAAAGAATTCAACAATAATGAACAATTAACCCAATCCATAAATGAGCAAAAGAGCTAAACCTACTTCTCAAAGATGGAAGAACAGATAGCCAGCAAGTATATGATGAAATGTTCAATATCATTACACATCAGAGAAATGCAAACCAAAACAACATGGAGATTTCAACTCACCTTGATCAGAATAGCTATTATCAAGTTAAAAAAAAAAAAGGGGGTGCTATCAAGAAAGGCTAATGTAATTAAGGTTACTTTGCTACAGGCCTTTTATTAAGTTCCCACAGGAAGCCCTTTGGTAGTTGGCTATCAAGAAAATAAAAAATGCTCATAAGGATGTGTGGGAAAGAAACTTTATGTACAGTTGATGGGTATAATCACTATTGAAATAGATTGGAGGTTCGTGAAAAACTAAAAATGGGACTACCATATGATATAGCTCTGCCATTTCTAAGCATATACCCTTAGTTATCAAAGTTAGCATCCAAACCAGATACCTGAATACATTTTTATTCTGGCACTATTCACAATAACCAGGTTATGGCATTAGCCTAGATGCCTATCAGTTGATGAATGGATAAATAAAATTCATATGTACACAATGGAGCATTTTTTAGTCATAAAGAAAATGAAACAAAGTCATTTGCAGGAAAATGAATGAAATTGGAAGTCGTCATATTAAATGACATAACACAGAGTCCAAAAGACATGTATTTATTACAAATTTTCTCTCATGTTGAATCTAGAAAAAAATATATAGACAGCATGAAATTAGTAGGGAGACTACCAGCAAAGGGAAAGGGGTCCAGTGGTAGGAAGTGGATGTAGAGGTAAGAGAGGGCAACAGGAAGCGTGGATATGATCAAAGTGCATTATATACTTACACGGAAATTTCACAATGAAACCCATTATTTTGTACAATTAATATGTACTAATAATTATAAAAGAATTTAAAGAGCCACAAACTAAGAATCTTCCTTATATTATTTTTCTGTTCATAATGCTAACAACCAAATTGCTTGAAGAATGGAGGAACTTTAGATTATGTTGAGGGAAATGAGAGGGGGAGGGGGCGGTGGTATGAAAAATGGTGGAATGAGACAGACATCATTACTCTATGTACATGTATGATTAACAAGAAGGGTATGAATGTACATCATATACAACCATAGAAATGAAAATTTGTACCCCATATGTGTACAATGAATCAAAATGAAGTCTGTAAAAATAAAAAAATAAAAATAAAAATAAATCGCTTGAATACAAGGTGTTTTCAAAGAGAGATGAGTGGCTCCTTAGACTTGATGATTTTGAGTCCAATCTCTAAACTGTGCTTGTGCAGAACTCTCTCAGTATAGGACTAGTCTGCATCAAAGTCCTCTGGACTGCAGGCACTCTTGCCAGTCCAGTGGCTTTGACCCTTTAGTGAGAGCGCAGTTCCCAGAAAGACTTCAAGCTGAACATCTTTTTCCCAGCATGAGTAACTGAGATCACTAGAACTGCTTTTGTAGCTTAACCAACATGTTTCTCAATGAATATTCCTTCTTACTCTGGTCACCTCTGTTACCCTAGTCAAAAGTCTCTTCAAACAGCGCACCAACAGAAAGCCATTAAGTGTGCGGAGAGCAGGAGACTTGAGCTCTTGCTGACCAGTCACAGCAGGCTGTTCTGATTTTCCCTACTTTGCACTCTTTTGTTTTCAGAGGAAACAGCAAGAGCTTCACTATAGAACTCTTCCCACTAAGTCTGACATAAATTTGCATATAAAGCTAAGGTTACTTTGCCACAGGCCTTTTATTAACTTCCCCTAGGAAGTCCCTTGGTAGCTGGCTTCTTTACAAACTGGTTCTGACAGTATAAAGGAGCTATCACACTTCCAAAAAAGGGCAAAAATGTTATAACTGGAATTCCAGGGTAAGACTCCTGTGAAAATGAAGAGTAGAGCAATTAAGATGAACTTAGGAAATCTGCCTAACACTGAGAAATGAAAAAAGTGTTATGTCTTTGTATGTTAAATTCAAAATGGTGCCTGAAGAGATTCTCCACAGTCAACAAAGAATCTGCAAAGCATGAAGAAGCTACCGTTTGAGAGCAGTTAGTTCTACAGAGAAAAAGTATTCCCTAGGGTTAGAAAAACTGGCTTTATAGGGAACTACAGTCATTAGTGCCAAGCATCATGGAACAGTGCCCTGTAGGTGCAGGTAATGCCCCACTGGATCTCAAGCAGTATAGTCAGGATCCAGAAATTACTGTGAGCATCATTCAAATGGGATGCTTTTGAGAGTAAAAAGGGGGACAATCCAAGATTATCCTATGTAAATTAAGGTGGATATAGCAAACACTGGTTTTATGAAAATTCATTTGTAAACCATCTTTTGACAAAATTATTACTACTATAACTTAAACAATGAAATGAGAGAATAAAGTTGGTGAATTTCAATATCCTTTAGCCTTAAAAAATGGATTTCAAAATATATGATAATCAAAGGGTACTCTAAAATTTAATTTTACTTGCTGAACAAATGATGCAAAATACCAAAAGGATATAAAAATTCTTTACAGCCTTCAGAGCAGGGTAGGAGTTAATGAACTAAAGAACTTTATCTACAAAGCACCAGGGCATGAATGTAAAATTTTGAAATAAAGAACCAAAGAGAATTTTATCTGCAAAAGAAAGTGTGAGAAAATTAGAGCAGCCAGAAGAAAGGAATCCTCAGAATGGAGAAAAAACATCTGAGACTCTAGACTTCATCTAGGAAGGGTTAACTGAAGTCGTTTTGGGTGATTACATGACTCAAGAAACTGGAAGGAAAGGACTATATTCAAATATTTTGGATGATTGGATTTGCAAAAGAAAACTTATAAATGATTGAATATATCCTCAGATAAGTCAGTCAATAACTTGGAAATAGGCTAAAACAAGTTTCCTAAAACAAAGGTCTCTGAACATTTTCTGTAAAGAGCCGGATAGTAAATATTTTAGGTTTTGTGAGACATGGAGTTTCTGTTGCAGTTACTCTACCTTGCCATTGTAGCACAGAGCCACAGATTAAAAACAATGGCTTGTCAATATTTCAATAAAATTTTATTTACAGAAGCTAAAACTAGATTTTCATATAATTTTCACATGTCAACAAAAATTTTTTAAATTATTTTAAACAATTTAATAATAGTAAAACTATTCTTGGCCCACAGGCCATGCAAAATAAATGGTGGAACATATTAGGCCAGAGTTTACCAATCCCTGAACTAAGAGAGTAATACATAATGATTAACAAAAATAAGAAAAAAAATTAGTGAAAGAGAGCCTATAAGTAGAAATATTTGGCAAGAAAACAGTAATAAATTATAAAAGTATTTATTTTGTAATGTGTCTAATTTCAGCATTTTCAAGAGTCTAACAAAATTTTCTAATTAATATAGCTTGGTAGGATTTTATCTTATTAAAATTAGCTTTGTACTAAGGGATTAGCTACTAAGCTGAACTGGAATTAAAAGTCAACAATTTGTTTTAAATTTATATATAATTTTAAGTGTATAGTTTGATTGAAGAGTTTTGACAAATGTGTATACCCATGTAAACATCTCAGATTATTAGTTATCATAACTTGTCTTCTGAGAACTGGGGAGGGACAACATTTATCTAGAAATCAATTTGGGGATGATCAACATCTTATCTCTCCATATATTTAGATCTTTAATTTTTCTTGAAAGTATTTTGTAGGTTTCACAGTATAGATCTTATATGTGTTTTATTAAACTGATCACTAAATTTTTTTGATGCCATGATATATTCTAAAAGTATAATTTCTAATTGTTAGTTGCCACTGTATAAAAATACATACTTTGAGTTCTTTTGTATTTCTCCATTGTATATTTCTTGTATATATACAAGAAATTTCATTGTATTTCATGAAATACATTTCATTGTATATATAATTTGCATTGCACTGGGGTATGGACAATTTCACTTTATTCCTCTTCTCAGAAAGCAATATTTAGTCCTTAATTTATAAGTGCAGTGATAACTGAAAGTAGGAATTCAGTAGTATTCATTTTTCCTCTGTAGTGAAGAAATCAATAACAGCATTTAAAGTGACAATACAAGTGGTGACTATGTAGCTGAGATTTGAACTGTCTTTTGATTTTGCACAATAATAGTTCATAACTTCTCTACCCTGAACTTAATTCCACAGAACTCTAATAGCAGCAGGTAACATTCTGTGTTATTGACTAGCTGGTACAGGCAGGGACTCTTTCCTCCTTCAGGGTTTTGATACCTGTCCTGGAAATCAGGAACAGGTCCTCATTTCCCCAGTGTGGAAGATTAAACACCTGGGAAATGCCAAAGCAAGCACAGAAAGCAAGTTTTATTTAAGAAAGGGACAGAGATAGACTTCTCCAGAGAGAAGTGGGCCCAGAGCTTGGTGCCAGTGGGAGGAGGTATGTCTCACTCTTTTATAAATTCCAGAACCCCCATCTTCTCTTTCTTCTCTGCTGGGTGCCTGAGGTCAGGAAGAAGCAACTGAGGGGGTAATCCCCCCTGTGATCGCCTGAGGTTTTAGTAACCCACTGAGCTGGGAAGTGTGATCCCTGATGTCAAGAACCCAGTGATAACCAGTGAACCCCTATCATTCATTATCTACACTGACTGCCAGGCCTTCTGTCCCCTGCCTCAATTTGTTGAGAAATGTGACATTTCTTGTTCCCTCAGGCCAGCTAGGGCTGCAAGCAGATTGCTTTTTGGCAAAGAAAGCATGTGGGGAGTCAATACAGTAGGATCATTTTATAGAATTATTCTCTTAATCTTGTGTTCCCACCATCCTCATCCTCTATAGTTTCAAGTAAAATTCTATTTTTATCTGTTTTCTCTTTTTGGCCTTATAGTTTATTTAAGAAAAAATATGTCTATCTCAAAATTCATAAAGCATTCTTTCAAACCATATTCTTAGAGACATGTTCTCAGCTACTGCAGCATCAGATTCAAATACCCTTAAACTGAGCTATCTATTGAGAATTTCAGTCACATAAAGGGCCAACATCATATAATTTATTTTTATTAGTAATCTAGATAAAGGAAATGCAACTTCACTTATCATGTTCCTAATAGGTGCTAACTTGGCAATGTTGATAACCAAATTGGAAAGCAATCAGATAAATTATATGAAGAGTCATTTAGAAACAAAATGAAACTTAACAGAATTAGAATTTAGGAGTAAGGGCAATCACAACCAAAATGGAAACAGAGTCCATAGGCAACAGCAGTATTAAAAAATAAAATTTAAGTCATTCTTAATCCAATAATCCTGTTGTTTAAAATGGGTTACAAACAAGCCTAAAATGGTTATTCTAGAAGTGGAAATGACAAATGAAAACAAGTCTTCTACTTTATCTGATTGGACAGTTTTTAATCATGTTATTCGAAAAGTTTGTTGAAAATTAAATAAGGACTAGAGAAGAACACAAAATACTAGATTATTCCTGTGAGAAAAGTTAACAGAAATGGAAGTATTTACCTTGAAAAATAACTGACCATAGCGAAAAAATTACTGCCTCCAAAGGCTATTAATAATTACATTAAATTGCTCTCCTCCCCTACAGAGGACCACTGTATGTGAGAAATATGTAGAAATAATGGTAAGATAATTTGATTTCATTATACACAAGTCATCTTGCTAATAAGAAAAATAAATAAATACTGGACCATCTAGCTAAAAGAGGTTATGAGATTTTTTTCATCCCTAGACAGCTTTAGCAAGACAATATGAATTCTCTACCTTGATTCTTACACTCTGTTTCACTGGTGATTTTCTCAATTTCTGCACAGAGACAGTGAAAATGTAGGGGTTTCATCCCAGTAAGACAATTTCCTAAAGATCATGTGTCTTCTCCACACTATTAGTGCTTCTCTCCTTGACTCACTTATCCTCCCAGTTTGGGGAAAGTACTAATCCACTAGTCTCCCCAGGTAAGGCATAAAACCTTTGCAAGGAAAAATAAATATTTGGTAAAGTTTCTTTGTTTTTCAGTTACTGTGTTGGTAACTTCACGGTTTCCAATCACATGAACAAATTTTTGTAGGCTGCCTGTCAGTACAATGCTCCTCAACTCATGATGGGTCCCAATAAGCTAAAATATCATCTAAGCTGAAACTGCATTTCATGCACCTAGCCTACTGAATATTAAGATTAGCAGCATAATATACCCTAGAGTACCTGATAGTTAGCTTCATGATTGGGTGACTGACCTGGAGGTGCAGCTTTGTGTAGCTGCTCAACATTGCAAGTGTATGACATCACATATTGCTACCAAGGAAAAGATTGAACTTCAAAGTGTAACTTCTACTGAATACATGTAGCTTTCACAACATTGTGAAGCAAAAAAAAAAAAAAAAAAAAAAATGGAGAACAATTTGGGGTTTCTATTACCTATAACTGGTTTCCTTTAGGTTTCCCCAAGTCCTGATTTGCTAAATCCCATATCTTGACCCTTAACCATTGTCCTGAAGACTCTTCCACCTGCCCTGCCAAGCTTTCCATTGTCAACCCTTTTCTTTACAAGATCCATAGATGACCCCATGTGTATGAATTTCTCAGTGTTACTTAACTGTGACATTCAAGTCTATCAGCTACTATTGATAAATTATCTGATACATTACCCAGGTATTTTGGCACTTTTACTTTCATCCTACCAATCTTACTAGTAATTAAGTCCAGAAGCTTTCAAATGAAACTCTATTCATCCTTACAAATTACTTTCAATAGTCCTGCTGAATTTTCTAACTGCAAGCACCTGCTACCTTGCCTGAGGGTTGCTTTCTTTGGCCACAAGAACTTGACTGACTCTGAGCATAAAGCCCTGGTACCACCCCTGAGAATATCACTTAATCAAGGATGAATAGGTGGATAAGTTTCCAGATTTTGTTCACCTCAGGTGAAATAATTCTGAGGTGTGTACTATAGCATCTCCCAGAGTTCACCAGCAGGATCATCCCCAGTTACCTGTAGTGATTCATAATTATACCTTATTGGTTTCCTTTCCATCATAATCTCACTTTTATTTGCTCCTAAATGCACTCCTAACAGCATAAATCCTTACCTGAGGGTCTGCATGCAGGTGAACCCATTCTAAGACTTAATATCTTATATATGCATATTCTGAAGTACCTATGTTGTTTCACTACAAACATTTATATTATTTTACATAAATATTTGAGTAAAAACATGTGATTTTGGTCTGTGTATGTACAGTGTGCCCACAATGAATGCATGCATTCGCACCCCTGGGAATGTGGCATCATTTCCTTAAATAGGCAACTCCCAGACTGGGAAAGTTCAAGAGTCCTGGTGGCACCAGGTAAGATTTCTTACAGACACTGTGATTCTGTGATCTAGGAAGAGAAGATTTAGCTATACAAATACCTTGTTTCAATGTATTTCCTTATCAACTCCACTGTGTAGTAATAGGAAATATACTTGGCATTTTTAGAGAAAAGAAAGCAAGTTACTTGATATATTTCTCTTTGCCTTCTGACCATGCCATGAGACACTTGTAGACAATGCGTCTTATCATTTCTGCACATGCTGCAGCTAGTATACGCATTTACATAAGTTATAACCAAATACATAAGTAAAATTGTAGTTTGTGACAGTGGATCTGACTTTGGGGATACATATGAATTTCTGAATTTCTAATGGATTTCAGCATTGACATTAGAGAACAGAATATTTCTTGCAACCATTCCAAGCATTCCGGATGGTGAAGAATGTTGAAATATTTCAAGCAAAGTAAAGTCGACTTACCCGAATCATCATGACAGAACATCTGATATCATGAATTGTGTCATAGATCTTCTTTGAGATATCCACAAACTGATTATCATCAAACACATTCAAGGAGTTCTTGTTTAAGGCTTCCAAGGCGACATTCACTTGTGTTACAAACTCAGGAATTACTATTAAAATAAATAAAAGAAGATTGCCTTTGTAATTGTAGGTTTCTAAAATTTCTAGAAATGTAGGGTTGTATTTTTAAACAAGTTATTAACTGACACAATAATTTTTAAAGGTAGAGATAAAAAACATTGTGGCAGGATTTTCTTGGATCTCTGAAAAGTAAAAGGTATCAAAGACAATGAAACACGTATTTGTAGAAATACTTTAAAATTATCCCTTTCATGTCATTTTTGTTTTTACCAAGACTGAGACTATGTAGTCTTATCCTGTTCAATTTAAATCTCAAGAAATTACAAAAAGGAATTGGTATGAAAACCAGAAATCTAATCATAATGATATTTAAAGAAATAAAACATCTGAATTTTTTATCAGAAGAAACTAATTGTAGGTACTAATTCTGTGATAAAATCAATAAAGATGGTGTAAACATTCTTTTGGTAAGATGTTTTCCAAATGATCAAATATTATTGAAAGAAATTGGTAATGTCATATGTGAACAATTTCTAAAACAGCCCAACACTCAGTATAGGTACCAACGCTATCAGCAAAGCCAATATGTGAATTAGTCTCTTTTTAAAAAAGTAAAGTTTCAAAATAAGTATCCAATAAAAAGATATTTCCAAGTTTTAAAGCAATAATATTTATTAATCCTTCATTAGATTTAGGATACTCTTCTAAGCCTTCAACCTGGTTTAAATCTTAAAATAACCTCATTTTAAACGTACAGTTAATAGTTTAACAACTAAGAATGATATAGAGAAATCAAGAATCTTTTTTTTAAATATTTCTTATTTGTTCTAATGAGTTACACAAGACAGCAGAATGCATTTTGATATACCATACCTAAATGGAGTATAATTTCTCATTCTTCTATTTGTACATGATGTAGACTTGCACTGGTCATGTAATTATATATGCACATAGGATAATAATGTCCCATTCATTCTACTATTCCTCCTACTCCCATGCCCCCTCTTCTCCTCCTTTCAGTCCCATCTTTCTAATCCAGAGAACCTCTATTCTTCCCTAGACCCACACCTTATTGATGTGACAGCATCACTGTAGTATGCTGATTTTAAGTCCTTTGCATATAACCCAAGAAGTGGGATAACTGGGTCAAATGGTGGTTCCATTCCAAGCTTTCTGAGGAATCTCCACACTGCTTTCCAGAATGGTTGCAACAACTTCCAGTCCCACCAGCAGTATATGAGTACACCTGTTTCCCCACATCCTTGCCTTGTTGCTTGCATTCTTGATAATTGCTGTTCTGACTAGAGTGAGATGGAATCTCAGTGTAATTTTAATTTGCATTTTTCTAATTGCTAGAGAGGTTAACATTTTTTTCATATGTTTGTTGATCGATTGTATTTCTTCTTCTGTGAAGTTCCTTAGCCTTTTAATTGATTGGGTTATTTGTTATGTTTTGTTTTGTTTTTTGTTTTTTGGTTTTTTTTGGTGTTTTTTGAGTTCTTTATATATCCTAGAGATTAATGCTCTATCTGAGGTGTGGGTAGCAAAGATTTTCTCCCATCTGGTAGGCTCTTTCTTAACATTATTGATTGTTTCTTTGGTTGTGAAGTTAAGTCCCCACCCCCCTTTATTTGTTCATACACCTTGTGGAGAAGCTTCCTGTCTGCTGTTCCTTGGTTTCACAACACAGAGCAGCCTGGAAAGCCACCCCCTGTATTCTGCCATCTTGAAAACTCCATGAAATCAAGAATCTTCCCTGAATCACTCTGCTAATATGTAGCAGAAGAGAGATTTGAACTCAGACTGCTAAAATTCAGAGTTTACACCCTTAACTACTATGTCATATTAAGGAAACCTCTGACATGTGAAAATGTAGGATTAAAAACTAATTTTTAGAACAATGATTCTAAACCTAGAAAATAGAAGGATTTTAACCAATATACCAATATAGATAAATATTTTTTCCTATATTCAAATCTCTGTGTCATACTCTCTCTTGCCATGTTAGTGATATGGCGAAATATTAGTGATGTAGATGAGTACTGACATTCTCTAGGCCCCTGTTTCCTCCGCTTAGTAAATGTATCATCTACAACTTATTTCTTAGCCATTGTACCTGCCAGTATTCTCCACTGTACTCCCTTCCTCTGTCCTTTCTCTAGGTACATTGCTCAATGAAAAGTAACATCTAACTAGATGTGTCTATTAAAAATTAAATTTGCAAACTTTAAATGAAATTTAAAATTCAGTACCTCAGTTACACTCAGCCCATTTTAAATGTTCAATTGACATATGTATAAACTTCCATTTTGAAGGGTAGATATAGGGCTATCAACACAGAAACATATATTGGCTGATACTATAGTATAGTGGGATTCCATCAAATCACTCTTGCTTTCAATGAATAAGATAACAGAGCCAGGGAGGAAGAAAACTCACACCATTTTTCTAAGGAGAAATAGTCCCAAACCATAGCTCTCAGTTACATGGATATGATTTCCAAAGACTCTCTAATCCACACCTATTCTTTGAATGCCAGCACAGCCAATCCAACTTTCCATTGCAAAATTATATTTGAATTTTTTAAAACACCTCAAACTTATCCCATATAAATCTAAACAGGTTATTTTCTACCAAGAAAACCTAGTTTTCTCCTGCTATGCTTGTCTTACTCCATTTACTGTTGCTAATAACACATACTATACAATGGATGAGTTAAAAGAAAAGAGGCTCATGATTTTGGTCCAAGATCAAGAGGCCACATATAGTGATGACTTCCTTGGTGGCAATCCCTGAAGTGACAAGTGACACAGGGCAGAGCATGGTGGGAAACAGGGGACATGTGAGACACCTGGTCAAAGTGGCTTTGCAGCAGATCCACTCTCAAGATAACACATTAGCTCACTAATCCATTAGTTAGTATATTAATGTACTAACCCACTCATAAGAGCAGAACCTTGAATCACCTCTTAAAAATTCCATTTGGTCCTATCTGTTAATATCTTGTTATGGGAATTACATTTCAATGTGAGTTTTACAGGGGAGAAACCATATTCGACCACAGCATTGCTCTATTTTTATGTCCAGTCACTCATGAAAAAGTCCCTGTGTTTTCTTTGATCCCCTGCTCTGCTTTTCCTCCTATATTCAGATGCCCACTAAATGCAATCCTCTCGACCATAATAATGTCCTAAATCCACTGCCAATTTTTAGCCCCACTTCTTCCAGTCGTCATCATCTTTTCAAGTCCAAACAATAGTACATCCCCTGCTTAAAGTCTGTTCATTCCTCAGACTTATTTTAAGTATCAATTTATCAATTTTTCAATAATATTTGCCACAACACAATCACTAAATCGTTTCATGATTGAGTCATGACACTAAGGTTTACACATTTTAAATAGTTCCTTAAATTTACCTGTTTATATTTGATGTACCTAGCCCAGTATGTAGTAAACAACTGAATGCATTAAGGGAATGTGATTAAAGGAATGAATAGAATATACAAAAGCCAGAAAAAAAATGTAGCTTATGTTTAACTTGCATTTCATTGAGTTACATTTTTCTCTTGTAAGGAAGCTCCAAAAATATATTTATTCAGGTTTACAGAAACAACCAAACTTATTAAATGAGATAATCTTTACTTGTAGTGTTGAGAGAAAAGGGAACTCTAAAGGAGCTATGTCAAGCCAAATTCTGGCGTGAACAGGAAATCACCCACCAGAACTATCACTTTCTTTGACATCCTTTATTAACTCTAAACGCATGGTTAAGTACAAAGAGATGTGGTATCAATTGCTGCCATGGACTATTGCTTGCAAATCTTTATTCATAATCAACCTTACAAAAAGGTATTTTTCTCATATCCCAACAAGTGTGCAACACAAAAATTCTATCAATACCTTGAGCAAACTCATTTCCACAGTAGCAAAACTGCTCCCATCATCTTCCCGTGGCAATTTTGGCCAAAGAAAAGAAATAATAAAAACATAAAGTCATGTAAATATCTGGTTTTCACTCTGTGAGATAAGGTGAGAAAAATTGAGGATATTTTAAGGAAAACACAGCAAAACTTTTTCATTGTTGCAAAATTATTTCATTTTAACTCCTCTGGGGTCCTTTTTATTAATAAGCTAATATTAGCTCCAATTAAAATAAAATCTTTCAGAAGCAAATGTGTAATTTCAAAGTACAGATGGAATATACAACTTTTTTACTCTAACTGCATAAATGAACTATTCAAAGCCGATATGTGATCCATTTCTCATTTCATTAGCTTAAACATCAGCTGCTATATGCTTTACTTACAACTGGGGACATATGGTTGCATGGATCAAACTAGGAGTGAATTTTTTTAATGCTTTCAAGAAAACACAAACTGAATATAATGAAGTAGCCAGTTAATGGTAATTTAGAAGGCATAACAATTGACAAACCTGTGTTCAATCCATAATCTACTCAGGTTTCGAAAAATAAGGTTTACACATAATATACAGTCATGCTTTACAATCATTGATCAAAAAGGGATATATCTTAAACAAATTCATTCTAACCAATTGAAATGCCAGGTAGGATAAACTGTTTTGAACTTTGAAGGATAGATTTATGAAATAAAGGTGGCTTTTGGGTCAATATATTTGGGTCAAACAAAGGATCTTGTCTATTGATACAGAAAATTCTAAACCAGTTCAGAATTCCTGAAGTCTATACCTTCTCAATCACCTTTATTCAGAATATACACAATGATAGCTAACATTCATTACATCAAATCAACACTGTGCTAAGCATTTAATATGCATGTCTAATTTAATACTTACAGCAGCCCCGTGAGGCAGGAACTATTACTGTACTGATTTAACCGATGAGGAAACTGAGGTCACACAGCTAATAAGTGAAGGGCAGGTAATTGAGACTAAAAAGCATGCTCTCTGAACCCTAAAGCTGCACTGCCTCCTTTTAATAAGTGAAGTCCTTGGGGCTTCTGAATTGCAGTGCTCCTGGGGAAATTAATGTTAATTTTCTGACAATGAGGTTAACAGACCTATAGAGGCAAATTCTCCTAAGCCTTGAGCCTCTCTCTAGTAGTAACTCAAGAATATTTTATCCCTTCTTAATCCTTGCTAAATTTATTATGTGCATTTGAAAGTAGATGAGGGTACATAATTATCAAATTAAATAGGTCAGTAAAGAATTCAGACTCATTACAGGTAATGATCTGAAATGATGTCACCAAGTTATGTTTTCTATCATTAATAAAACAAATTAAAATATTTCTAATTACATTATTATCTTTGAAAATTACTAATGGTAGAGAAATTTGCCTTTGAAAGTTCACATAATGCTAAATCATCATTTCTTTATATTATGTTAAGCAACTGGGAATGAATTGATAATAGTGAAAACTACAATTAAGCATATGAATGACTTCTATAAATACTTCATACCCTTCATTTTTCCCTTTATTGAACACTCATTATTGTGGTTCATATTTATTTAATATTTAGAGAGCTAATGTTGTATAACAGAAATGTGTTTGGTACCTCACAGATTATATATCATAAAACTCCACCGGGAGGATCTCACCACTTTTCAAATGATGTGTCATAAAGGACTGACTCACTCTGATCATTTGTGACACATCACACGGTTAACAAAAGCAGCACTTCTGACCTTTCCATTATATCCTCCCTCTACCTTTCAAGCATCTGGAATATCTTCAAAATGAGAGAAATAAAAAAGAAAGAATTTTAAGACCCATAGCTTCATGAAGCAGATACTATGTATTTTTTTCCCTCCTGGTAGAGATAGTTTTCTACATAAGAAAGTCTGAACACTTAATTAACCCGAGTGTCCACCTTCAGATCTGTCCAGTGACTTAGAAACTTCTTTCCCTGGAGCTTGATCTTTAAACCATATGTTAATATGAATAAGTCATATTTCTTGATTTAAATATTTTAGAAGTTTATCTAATGACTTTTAAACCTGAAATAAAGATTTAACTCACACTTGTCCTCAGATCATTTACCTATGTGTTCACATCACAAAAATGTAAATGAATGTGAATACTTTAATATTTAAAGTTGTTCCTGTGCCAAATAATGTGCTGACCTTTGTTCTCTGATATACCTCTTTGTTTTTTGTTTCTTGGGTTTTATTGGGGGGATAACGGGAATTGAACTGAGGGGCACTCAACCACTGAGCCATATCCCCAGCCCTGTTTTGTATTTTATGTTGGGATAGTGTCTCACTGAGTTGCTTAACACCTCACCGTTCCTGAGGCTGGCTTTGAACTCTCTATCCTCCTGCCTCAGCCTCCTGAGCCACTGGGATTACAGGCTTGCGCAGAGTGCCTCTTTTTTAATGGAGTTAATGAATTGGCTCTTTATTTAAAAAAATGCTTACTTTTTGTATTTTTAGTAAGAATTCTCAAATATTTAAATTATAAATACCAACTGCTATACCAAGAAACATCTCAAAATTCATCAACTCTGACTAGGTGTGATAGCCCTCAACATGGCCCCCAAAGACCCCAGCCTCCTGATATCAAGTCTTTCAGTATCCAATCCCACAGTGTACTAGATCTGTATGACCAACCAAATATAACAGAAGTTAGGTGTGCTATTTTGCAGGCTTGTTTAAACCCGCCAACATTGCAGAATCCATCTTGGTCACAAGGGTACAAGGAGTTTAACTGCTCTAGTACTTGCTCTAGGAACTTCAGCTGTTTTTTGTAAACTATGATGAGACTCACATGGTAAGGAACCGTGGTGGCCAGTCAACAGTTGGCTAGGATGAGGACACAGGCCAACAGCCAAGTGAGTGAATCTACAAGTAGATCCTCTTGCTCCACTCAAGCCTTTAGGTGGCTGCAGCCTGAGATGATATCTTGACTACAATATCATGAGAAACCCTAAGCTAGAACCACTCCTGTATTTCTGATTTTCAGGAAAAAAAATGTGAAAAATAACAAATGTTTGTTGTTTCAAGCTTCTAAGTTTTGAAGTAATTTATTTAATAAGTAATAATTACTATACTAAGAGACTTGTAACTTATTTTTTAGAGCATTATAGTTATACATAGTAGTTAGGTTCACTTGACAAATTCATACATTTATGGAATTTGATATCACTTCACATCCTCCCCTCTTCCTCTCTTTCTTCCTGCTTCCATTCTCTTTTCTCTAGTGATTTTCCTTTTGCTTATTTATTTTTTGATTGGTTATTTCTACTTACACATAAAGGTAAAATTCCTTCTGGTATATCCATATATGCACATATCATATTTTTTTAAAATTCATTATGCACTTCCTCCCCTTTATCATACCTCCTCTCCTGTTCAATCTCCTTCTTCTAATATACTGATCTTCCCTATATCTTTATGATATTTGATCCTCCACCCCATTTTCCTTTATCTTGCCCTAGCATCCACATATGACACAAAACTTTCAACTCTTGATTTTCTGAGGCTGGTTTATCTCACATAGCATGGTGTTCTCCATTTCCATCTATTTAACAGAAAATTTCATTCTTCTTTATGGCTGAGTAAAACTTCATTATGTATATACACCACAATTTCTTAATCAATTAATCTATTGATGGATATCTGGGTTGATTCCACAATTTGGCTATTTTGAATTGTGCTCCTATAAACATTGAGGTGGCTGTATTGCTATTGTATGCTGGTTTTAGTTCTTTTGGATAGATACCAAGGAGTGGGATAGCTGGGTCATACATACAGTGGTTCCATTTCTAGTTTCTTGAGGAATCTCCATACTTCTTTCCAGAGTGGTTGTACTAGACTGCAATCCCACCAGCAATGTATATTTTTCCCCTACATCCTCACCAGTATTTATTATTGCTTGTGCTCTTGATAATTACCATACTAACTGGAGATAAATGAAATCATTTTGATTTGTATTTCCTTGATTGCTAGAGATGTTGAACATTTTTCCATGTATTTGTTGGCAATTTGTGTTTCTTATTTTGAGAAATGTCTATTTAGTTTTTTTGCCCATTCATTGATTGAATTATTTGTTATTTTGGTGTTAAGTTTTTTTGAGTTCTTTATGTATTTGGGATATTAATCCCCTGTCAGAAAAGCAGCTGGTAAAGATTTTCTCACATTCTCTAGGCTTTCTCTTCATGCTCTCATTTCCTTTGCTGTGTAGAAATTTTTTATTTTGATGGCATCTCACTTATTGATTTTTAGTTTTTCTTGACTTTAAAAGGCCTTGTTGGTTTAGGAAGTTGGTGCCAGTACCAAAATGATGGAACATTGACCCTATGTTTTCTTCTATCACGTGCAAGGTTTCTGGTCTAATTCCTAAGTCTTTGATCCATTTTAATTTGACCTTTTTGCAGGGTGAGACATAGGAATCAAGAGACCTGTAACATCTAAGATAATAATTTAACCTGTTTTGGTAGGTATATACGACTGGAAGTCTAATGTATATTCTCTTGTATCTTGTCTGACTCAACATAAACTTATGTGATTTGTCTCACATTTTTCTGTGTAGTATTACATTTTTCATTCTCATTGCTGCATACTATGCCATTGTACAATTATAATTCAATTTATTTTTCAATTCTATAGCTAATGGGAATTTGGAAAAACTACAGTTTTGAACTATTATGTATAGTGCTGCTAGAAACATCTTAGTGTACAGCTATTTAATAATATTTAAATTACTAAAAATTAAATGCAACTAAAATTTCTCCTTCTCTATCACTCTAGCCCACCCACCCCATGTGGCTATCATAGTGGACAGTATATACATACTCAGATACATCATCAAAAACAGTTGTATTGGACACAACTCTCAAATTTTTTCAAAGAAAATATTTGTTGATCATCTGTCCTTTGTGGGACAATGATTTAGATTGCTGGAAGAGTGATAAGGATATTATTTTTATAATTTTCTGTGTACGTACGTTTCACTAGCATGAGTTATAAACCTTTGAGAATCTCTCTTTGACACCTAAAAATGTGGCCTATGGTAAAATTGGATATCAGGGTTTGTCTATTGATAACATTTTCAACTTTGTTGGTCAAGACACATTCTCCTTAGTATAAATATAGATGACTTCCTAAACAAGAAATACACATTTACTTTAAATTGTTATAAACATCATTTCTGTATTAATTATATAAATCACTTGAAGATTATGAGATTATAGGTCTGCTGAAATTATACTAATTGCAATGTATAATAAGATTATCTCAAATTGCAATTCCAACTAATAATTTTTATTCTAATAGAACTTTAAATTATGTTTAATGAGTTATAATATTGCAGTAAAACATAATGATTTTATTTTTCCTAAATTGGCTAATTCCCCTTGGTTCATAATAGCTTTCTATATGTAGGGGCACCAGATGAAATTTTTTAAAGAACAAGTTCATCTTTCTCGTATTTGATATTCATTTATTTTCAATCTTTCTACTATAACAATCAATATCTTCATACTTCAGGGAGCCCAAATTAATATGTTTCAATATATAACTGTTTAATTCATGCAATAGGTATTTTTCTAGAATATTGAATAGAAATTACTTGTGAACTTCTTCAGTGACATTCTGGTATACTAATCATTCCTTTTATTAATATTTTTTAATAAATGAAGAAACCCTCATATTTCAAATGCAGTAATGGAAGCTTACTATTTTATGACAATTGAAATTACTTTTTGGATAAATACTCATGTACTAATTTCTCTTTCTTAGTAAAACTAAACTTCTACATGTTGGTTTACAAAAACTTTTAAGCAAATCTACTAAAGAAAATTAATTTATACCTATTCTGTAACATTTTTAAATGGTTACAGAAATCCCCCAAATTTCTGAGTCAATGTAAGCTGGTCAGAAGGAAAAAAAAAGAGAAAGGAAAGGCACTAAACTTCTCTTCTGCAAAATAAAGAAACTGAACTCTTTCTTCATTCTAGCATAGACATTCTCTGAATCCATAAGTCTATTCATATTTGGTTATTAGCCAGAAGAAATTTGAACAACAACAACAAAATGGATAGATAAGAAGATGGTTATATGGTTACCTGGGTGGGTGAAAGAAAGTAAGCATGGTGGGAAGAAAAGATAGGTGGATAGATATTTGAATATAATGATGTGTAGAGTAGGAGAAAAAAATTAATTTTTATAACTCTCTTGCTTTTCAAGAAATAATTCAAGGAATTTTTAAAAAGATACAAAGGCTGGGTGTAGTGGTACATGTCTGTTATCCAGAGGCTCTAGAGGCTGAGGCAGGAGGGTCAAAAGTTCAAATCCAGCCTCACAGCTTAGTGAGGCCTTGAGCAACTTAGCAAGAGTTTGTCTTAAAATTAAAAAAAAAAAAAAATGGGCTGGGGATGTGGCTCAGTCTTTAAGTACCTGAGTTCCATCCCTTGTACCAAAAAAACAAAACAAAAACAACGAAAAGCTTTTTAAACTTTTGAAACAAGGCCAATAGATAAGGAGCCATGTAATCAAAATGGGATCAGAAGCATAATTGCATAAAACATCCAAGAGTTAAGGGAGAACAAGTAAGGATAAAACTGATTTCTTAGCTGGGCACAGTGGCACAAGACTGTAATCCCAGCGACTCAGGAAGCTGAGGGAGGAGGATCGCAAGTTCAAAGCCAGCCTCAGCAAAGGCAAGGGCCTAAACCACTCAGTGAGACCCTATTTCTAAATAAAATACAAAATAGGGATGGGGATGTGGCTCAGTGGTGGAGCGTGGAGTGCCCCTGGGTTCAATCCCCAGTACAAAAACAAACAAACAAAAAAAAAAAACCCACTGATTCCTTGCACCCCAGGCAAAAATGAAACAATGAGTTGCATGATTCTTATTATCTACTAAAAAGAAGCTGAGAACTTAGAAATGTTCATTACAAGTAAATTGAAAAGACTTTCCTCAACACTTTGTTAATAAGAATGACTGGACCACTTGTATATTGATATTATTGGTTATTAAAGAATAAGATGAACAGTAGTCTTTACAAGTACTGCTAAAGAAGATGCAAAGGCATTCTTCATTATGTGTTTATTGGCTTTCTATTACTATTGAAAATACTTGAGATAATCAACTTAAAAAGATAAAGCTTTATTTTGGCTCACAGTTTTGGAAGTTTCAGTCCACAGTTGCTTGTCCCTATCTCTTTGGGCCTATGACAAAGCACCGTGTTACATCAGGGAATGCAAGATAGAGAAAAGTGGCTTACCTCATGGCAGTCAGAAAGCAGAGACTGGAAGGGGCTGGGGTCCTAATATCCCCTTCAAGAGCATACCCCAGTGACCTATTATCCTCCTACTAGGTCTCACCTGTTAAAGGTTCCAAAAACTTTCTAAGAGCCCCAACTTGAGGACTAAGTCTTTAACAAATAGATCTTTGAGGAACATTCCTGACTGAAACTATACCATATTATTTCTTTCATAAAATATCAGGATCATCTTCAAAGAGTTAAAGTACTAGAGTCTTAGTTTGTACCTATTTGATATGATATGATACTGAATGAAATAGCAATAGGACATAGATGATTTCAATTTTAGAGTGAAATCCAATGCATAAATGAATGAATTATTTCAACAAGGCTTTTGACAGAAATGAATCAAAAATCATTAGAAATCGATGTTAACAGTGATTTGTGTCTTGAAAGATGATCATACATGGTTATTAGGCAAAAGAGCCTCCATTTGTTTTAGATAGTTAAATATTGATAGAGCAAATGAATATTTTCTTGTGAAAATGAAAATAACTTATAATTTTGCTTCAGGAAGCCTCAGATTTAGATTAAAAATATAATAATCTATTTAAAAGTAACTACCACAGTATGCAATAATTTTGGGTTCCAAGCATACAAACAAGTATGGATTACCTCTTAACAATCAGTAATTTTGCTCGTGCTTTACATGTGTGAACGTAGTAATGTGTGGTGGTAGTATATCTAGACTTGTCATCACATTTTCTGGTTAGAGGTCACTTCCCTTGTTGCACTGTCATTGCATTTTATATGCATTATGTTTCCTCTGGAGTTTTGCAGTGTTGAAGCCCTGACCAAATAGTAAACTCCTTCCTCAATAAATTTTATTTTAACACAGTGGTTTTCAAACTTTACAGTGCATCAGAATCACCAGGAAAGCCCATTAAAACACAGATGGCTTGGCCCCACTCACAGAGTTCGTGGTTCAATAGATCTGAAGTAGGGCAGAAGAATTTGAATTTGAACAAGTTCTCAAATGATGACAATGCTACTGGTCCAGGAATCACATCTTAACCATTACTGGTAACAGATAAAATTGGTTCATTCCCTAAAACTCATTAATAACATCATTGCTCAGAAAACCATGAATGTTTTCAGGTATCCAAATTGTAGGAACATGAGGTTCAAAGGTAAATCCTCATTATTAATGTCACTGTTTCTCTTGTCAGTGATCAGTTCAGTGAGACCTTGACACCCATTCCAGTCAATGACAATTAGGGAAATATATTGGGGAAGCTTTCTAGGCAAATGTTTTGCTCAAAGCAGAACAGTGGAGAAGGGTAGTCCATTTTCCCTGGGAAATTTTGAGACTGATTGACTCCTACAATTGCTGTGGCAACCTTGCAGCAAAGAGATAATCTATCACATAGGGAGCATATGTATTCTTGTTATGTGTTGATGAACCGCTAGATTAAACTGAAGAAACACACTCTCTGGATTTATTTATAAAATAAACCTGTGAATCTTCTTTTCTGTTACTAATAGTAAAAAGAGTACAGCAAATTAAATTCAATCCTAAAATAAACCCACTTTAAAGATGAGAAAAGTGACATTGGTGACTGCCTATACATATAGATGATTATTGATAGAGCTAATTCTTACAGTTCTGTGTTCTCTTCACTATCCTTCATATTGATGGGTGTGTATTGGTCTGGGTTTGTTTTAATGCTATACCTAAGGGAATTTTTTCCTTTAAATTAATCAGGAATTTTAAAAAGTATCTAAAATAAAATGTAACTCAAAAAGGAGATACATTAAAACACAGATGTATTTTAAATTCAAATGTTAGGAGAAAAGAATGGCAAAAGTTATAGTGATATGTTTACTACCAAATAGGCTACACAAACTAAGTTTCTATTAATAAAAAGGGGCTCTTTTTCACCTGAGTGTCTTAAAATGCAAATGATGCTTTCATGGTGTGTGATTTTAACTGAATAACAAGGACACCCTGTAGGATGGCTACATTTCAAATACTATTAGAGTCTTCAGAAAATAAACACCTAAATTAACATTGAAGGTATAAAACATCAGAATTTTGGAAATGGGATCAAGCACTAGACCCTAATGGGGCACTGCCCCTTTCCATACCAGAAAATAGGTAATTGTACATGCTTTCTGTTAAAAACATATTGTCTCTAAATATACCCAGTTGATCCCATGTGAATACTTTTGTCTTGATTCTGTGTTTCTTAAGAGCAAAAATATTTCCTATAGTTTATCTCAGGATACATTGTTCTTTATGATAACTGAAATGTGGATTGCCACCTATGCTGCTGATAAAATGAAACTTTGGAATTAGATATTTCATTTTTTTTTGTAGTTTCTTTCTACGGTCTATAAAAGTAGAACTCCCAAGTTACTACATTATACTCTCATTTCTTCTCCTAGACTCACCCCCTCACAGAACCTTTAACAATTTCTCAAACTGAATAAACTGTATGCATCTTTCCTTTCCATGTATACAAAAATGAAGTTGTTACTTGCCTTTACCAAGTTTACCATGACTCTTACATTTCATATCTTGGAAAATATAACTACAGTCCACTCAAGCACGAAAACATGATGGATGTGAGTCTTCCCTGAATTGTTTCCTCTAATTATATCCCCTTTTCTGTCATCAAGTTTGGTTGTTTTTGCATCTGTAAAATTCCCAAATCAAGATTCTTTCTAGGACTGGGAAGGTAGCTCAATATTAGAACATTTGCCTAGCATGTGTGAGTCCCTGGATTCAATCCCCAGCATCACAGGAGGAAAATAAAAAGTATTTTTAAGTCCCAATCCCATTGGTCTGGTTCAGGTCTTTTAAATCATATCTCACCTTGACTGAGATGATAGCTCCCTAACTCACCTGCTATCTATAGTTCTTAAATCCATCCTTCCCACAAATATCACAGTATTTGTTCTAACCCTTAGTGCTTACCATTGTCCTGACTGTTCAAACAGTGGGCCCTTCCTTCTTCACCCCATCTCCAATAATTTCACATCTGTCATTTTATGAACCAAACATTCAAAACAGCTTGTAGCTTTCCCTTCACATGTCATCCTATTTACATCTCTCTGTATGCCCTTTTTCATAGTTTCCATTATGTTAATTCGTTCTCTCTCAAGTGTCTGTATACTTAGCAACTGTTCAGAAAACCTGCCACATGTTCCTTGAATAGTTTATTGTTGGAAACTTAATCTCCAATTCATATATTCATGGCATTTGGAGATAATTAAGACTAGATGAAACCAAGAGGTTGGAAATTCCATGATGGTATTAGTGGATCTATAAGAAGAGGAATAGAGACCACTTCCAGCAAGCTTGCCCTGTCCTGCCATGTGATTACTTCTGCCATGTTATGATGCAGCAAGAAGGCCCCACCAGCTGACAAGAAGATGCTAGCACCATGCTCTTTGACTTTCCAGTCTCCAGAACCATGGTCCAAATAAACTGATATTCTCTATAAATTACCTATAAAAAAATATACTAAGCACCTTTTAACACTCAGCTGTTGTCTACTCACAACTCAGACTGAGTATTTTCTATGCTCCTGCCACATTGTATTAAAAGGGGCAATTTACTATTATACTTATTATTTCTTGCTCTATATGATGTTGCAGAAAGGCAGCTCTCTCTGTGTATATATATATATATATATATATATATATATATATATGTAATATATTTAGTATGTATATTACACATATCACATACATATTCCAAGTATAGTAGCATCAGTTTCACCAAATGTACTCCATTTTTCCATGTCTTCCCACTCACAACATTAAGTCAATAAATCACAAAGTCCTGCTAATTTGACCTCCTAAATATGTTTCTGGCATAGACTAGTACTCAGTAATTATTTATTGAGTAAATATGCCTTTCTCACTCAAGTTGTAATAATTCAATAATCCTACTTTTATGTACGGTTGGACTGAGAAAGTAATTTTTTGCCCAATTTTACAACTGTAGCTCATAATGAATTTTTGCTGCTGGAAATAATGTACTAAAATGGTACCATTAGTTAAAGTCAAAAGAGGTATTACTGAATCAGTTGTAGTGCATTGGGTTTGGGTCTCCCCCTGCTAAAAAACTCACTTATCAAGAATGTCCTGTTCATGTTCTCTAAAGCCACTGCAGTTCTTGGCTTCACCTTTATGTGCACATGCAGTACATTTGGTATGTTACTGATGGACAAAGCTCTAAATTTAAGAGGATTAATTAGGATAAACCCCAAAATACCCAAAGCTAATACCAATTCCCTAGGACAGCAAAAATGCTCTAAAAATCTTTCATTTGAGGCAGGAAATACCTCATATGTCATTTATTATTTCTCCCTCTAGAATTCTCTAAGTTATTATAAGGTTGCCCAGCAAAGTAAAGAAAGAAAATATGTGTAAGTAATTTTGTTGCTTCTAATTTTAATAATCATAGATCTATCTGTTCGTTTCTCCTCAGAAAACCTCATCACAATAACTAGGTGCCCATTGTTCTCAAGATGCCCAGAGATACCCTGAGACATGAGATGGGACTTCATATCTCCAGTTAGTTCCATCTGTTATATTTTTCTAGTACAGAAAAAATCATTTCAATAGATATTTGTATATTGATATGTATACTTATCTCTATTCTGGAGATGACAAACCAAGATTTTGCCCTATTAAATATTAAGGCTAGAATTGCATAGCTAGTAAAAGATGGACTCCCAGATATTTCTAAAGATGAAGGTTTGTCATCTAAATCCTAATTTTAAAGGGTTAAACAATCTCTTTGGAGATTAAATTAATGCATAACTAACTACTGGGTGGCCACAAATGTTGATTTTAATCTTGTATTATCATGTAATACCAATAAATCATTTGTTATATATTTGTATTTCCTATTACCTGTAGTATACAAAACAGAATAAAGCCTTCTTAAGAAAAGAATTTTCTTCTATAAGAAAAGAATTTTAACTTCTATAAGAATTTTAACTTCAGAGACATTAAAATTAGAAAGAGTATAGACTAAAATATCTGTCAATGTTGTAAAATATGAAAATGACTGAAAGTCAGAGATTATACCAGGTTGTGATTTAAACTCTTAAGTCAAAGAATCTGTTCTTAATATGGTAGATAATTAATAAACATTAGAAAGTTTCAGTAAGATTATGATATGGCTAGTGGTAAGCAAGTCAATCATACTATTCCTGATCTGAGACAAAACTTCTTGTTCAATGTCTTCCTGTACTTTTTCTTGCAAATAATCAGCAATCCTGATAAAATAACCAGATCAATTTCTGACACTTTCATAAGATTATGACATTTTCTAAGAAATTAGAGTTGTCTCAAATAACAATCCCATTAAGAGCCTGATTATTTTTAATCCAATATTTTGCTGAAGTTGTAAATAACCTAACAATGATTATCTAGTCATCCTTTCCCCACTTTGAATCATTTCTGTTAAGAGAATATATTTTAATTTAGTTTTTCAAAACCCTGTTCCCTTGCAGCATGTTTGAAATACAACTTGATCATCTTGTCATAATTAATTTTTCTGAGAAGATGTTTTTATGGTGGTTTTCGTGTGTTCCATCAGAGTATCTCAGGAAGCACATTTGATGGGTGGGAACAAGAGAGGCAGGGTAAGAAGCAGCCTGGATGGATGGGGCTCCTGTGAGTTCCCACATCCAATTGCCTCTTCAAAGACAGCAACTCTGTTTTTTCTTTTGTTTTATATACTTTGGTTCCATTTCATTGGAATAAAAGACTCTAATACTAAAAAAGATAGTTTTGAAATCATTCCTTTATGTAACTAATATAGAAGTGGTATATAAAATAGATTGTTAAGCTGAAGCAGCAAAGACAAGTTAGGAGATTGTTGGAGCAGACTAGAAGAAAGACTCCATAAAGATGTGAATGAAGATATGTTGGCACTGGGAGTGAAAAGGATGGGACACTTGCTACTGAAAGTTCAAAACTGTACTTCTGAACAGACGCAGGAGTTGCAAGAAAGGAAGGATTCTGAATGACTAAAGTATTGATCTGATTTCTAGAAGAAAGGGGCAACTTTCATCAGTAATAAGTAAACCAAAAGAAAAGAAGTACCGAGAATGGGTCTATTCATGTTGAAGTTAGGTAATCTTTATGCCACAATATCAGGCAGACATGAGAGACAGAAAGAGAAAGAAGGAGATTGATTGGACAAGTATTTGCATAGAGAAGCCATTTGAAGAAATGGCATTAGGACTAATTGTAGAACTTTAAGGACAATATTTATTTTGGAGAAAATATCTAGAAGTAGAATTAGGTAAAGGGACAAAGATTAAACAGAGAGGAGTTAGAAGGAGAACTAGGAATACCAAATTTTATACTAAAGCTATTCCATATGCTTTGTGTTGTACTAATTTCCCTATAGTTTGGTACTCAGAATTAAAGTTATCTCTCTTGATAGTTTCACAGACCTTTAAGAAAAGAGGGACTTCATTGTTTTGGTAACCACCTGTCACATTACAGAAATTTATGTGTTGTATGTGAAAGAACTGTGGAAATGAAAATGATTGTTCAAATGGAAGATGGAAATATTTGCATTACATTATTATTGTTACATTGTAACTATCAATCTAATAGTTTTTAATCTTTCTTCTGTCATTCATTAATGAAACTGCATTTATCTAATGCCTTGTAAGGAAAATATCCTACTCAAACATTCTAAGAATATGTTAAGAAATACATAGTCGTTGGCTTAGTAATCTTTTTATAGGTGATGACAGGAGAACCAACTCTCCAGCACAGAAAGATGAGTAACAGAGATCCTATCTGCATTCGGAATGGAGCTCCTTGTATTTCACTGAAGAGAGGATGGGGAAAATATCACTGGGATTGAAAGGCTGTGATTGTAGGACATGGTAGCTGATTGCATGTGTGGGGGACTGAGACGGAGAGAATGCCTGGAGAGACCATTTGCAGCAAGGCACTGTCAGCCTCTGATGTCAAGACAAGACAGAAGGCAGGGTACTCTACCAGCCAGAGGAATCAAAAACAGACTCAGCTGACCCAAAGGCTACAAGGCCACAAATGTCAAGCTCTCTGCTCAGTGACTGCTGCTGTCAACTATAAAATAGACTCTCTCCTGGCAAGGACAGCAGGTCACATATCTCAGTTATTGCTCAGGAAATAACCTGTCAGAACATCATCTCTGAACACAAAGGACAAGATAATTGTCCCAAGTTGTGTCGTGCCAAAAGTTCCAGTCATTTTAAGAAGCAGTAATATGGAGCATAATGCATTCTTATTAAAATTATCCCTGTCTCTTAACTTTAATAGGAAACATTTTGAAGGTGGCAGCATTTTGTTTCTTTAAAGTATTTCTAATACAGGGAAAGCATATGCAATTTTTATAATTAGTAAATAGGTATGCAATATCCTTCAGGATATTTAGAAGATTCACCACAATAAAAATCAATGCTGATTTATTTTTCACTTTTTTTTTTAACTTCAACTGAACTTGAATAAATACATATGATTCTGGACAGAGATAAGTTCAAACTTCACGAAGAGCATATTTAGTTTACATGGAAAGGTAATTAGCTCTCTATTTTAAGATATTTTTAAAATTTTTTTAGGAATAAGCAAGTCAATTAAATTGCCCTGTCAAGATATGGCACGAACCAATCCCAAAAAACCAAAGGCCAGAATGTTTTCCCTGATAATTGGATGAGATATAGAATAGGGTTGGGTTTGAGGGGTGAGAGAAGAATGGAGAAACTTTAGATTAGGTAGAGGGAAATGAGAGGAAGGAGGGGGCGGGGGTATGAAAAATGGTGGAATAAGGCAGACATCATTACCCTATGTACATGTATGATTACATGGATGGTATGAATCTACATCATGCACAACCATAGAAATGAAAAGTTGTACCCCATTTGTGTACAATGAATCAAAATGCAATCTATACAAATAAAAAATTAAAAAATTAAAAAATTAAAAAATTAAAAAAGATATGGCATGACTTTTATGGGATAAAGGTAAAATATGATTTCTATTGTACTTTCTCAGATGTTACTCAGATTGATTACAATAATAAAGGAATTTCATTTTCAAATCCATCACCATGTTAAAATGACTATGAAATCTTCTAAACTGCCTCCTCTTTTACTAGAGTTACACAGCAAAATTTTATTAAAGATGGCCATCACATTTTTTGTTTTCCCTAAATGTATAACGTGATAATAGCTAAAGCTGGAGTAGTTAAAAACAAAAATCCACAGACCCCCACCTACTGGTTGATTGTGGAAAACAGAGGGAGTAGTTGAATGCTTATATTCCAAAGGAGGATTGTCTATATGGACTTCAAGCAGATCCTCCCTCACGAACTGTTGTGACATTTTAGAAAATGTTGATTTAGCACTAGGCTTCTTCCCTAGCTTTAAAAAGTTACAAGGCACAAGGTTTTGAACTCTCAATTTGCTAACACAAATAATACATTAAAAAGTAGAACTATTGGGGTTGGGGATATAGCTCAGTTTGTAAAGTGCTTGCCTTGCAAGCACAGGGCCCTGGGTTCAATCCCCAGCACCACAAGAAAAAAAAAAAAAATCTTAGGGAGCAGTATTTAAAAAGAAGGACACATTAAATGGAAAGCAAAGAAAGAATCTGGCATTTAATTCTTCACTGAAAAATCTATGCTAAAAAATGCTAATTACTGTATTTTCTTTTTCTTATCTACTTTGTTTTAGAAACAGACACTCTAGATTTTGTTTGTTCTGAAGAAGACTTGGATAATGTTATATCATTTCAGTAAACTGAAATCAAGGAAATGAAACATATAAGTAGATAGATTCTGTGAATTTAAGTGTAAACTTATACTAAGAAGGAAAATACAGCCATAGATGTAGGGGATGGAGGGAATCTAATATTGCATAAACATTAGGGAGGAAAATAGGATTATTCCTTAAGATTCATCTTTAAAATAGAAAACAAAATAATAATTTAAAATAATCTCTGTAAAAACAATGGTAGTATAAACTTAGAAACACCACAAAAATCAGGTCCAGCTTACATTTAATCATTTATTTTATATAAGGAATGTTACATACTAAAAAGCAAACTTGGGGCTGGAGTTGTAGCTCAGTGGTAGAGTACTTGCCTTGCATGCGTGAGGCACTGGATTCTGTCTTCAGCCCCACATAAATAAAATAAAGGTATTGTGTCTATCTACGACTAAAAGAAAAAAAAAAAAGTAAACTTGCCAGGCATGGTGGTGCACAACCTCTGCAATCCCAAAGGCTAGGGAGGCTGAGGCATGACAATGGTGAGTTCAAAGCTAGCCTTAGCAACAGCAAGGCACTAAGCAACTCAGTGAGACCGTCTCTAAATAAAATACAAAATAGGGCTGGCGAGGTGGTTCAGTGATCAAGTTCCCCTGAGTTCAATCCCTGGTACCAAAAAAAAAAAGTAAACTTAACATTGGTACCCAAATTATGCCTTCTCTTGTCCTCTTTGCTTAGAAAATCATTCCATTTTCCTGCAATTATCTTCTCCCCATGTCCATTACCGCATATGTACAAAAAGTCTGAAATACGTTTAGTCTCCAAATTTGGATGCTTTCAGTTGCTAGAAAACTACCCTTTCAGTTGCTAGAAAACATTAGCTTTAGAAAGAGATATTTCTTATTGTCTAATATAATGATCAGGCAATTGCTGTGGATCTTGCAGCTCAACAGTGTCAACCAAGATGGAGGATCTCTTCCTGTGCTCCTTCTGAAGTCCTCAGTGTGTTGGCTTTTGTCCTCAGGCTTGTTGCTGCATAGCTGCAAGACAGTCACTGCAGCTCAGCTTCCTGTCTGCACATGGCCAAAGACAGGAAGGAGGAAGGCTCCCTCTTTTTATTTAGAAGGGAAAAATCCTCAAGAGCTTGTCTTTATGTGTTGTCATCCAGATATGGGTAACACGACCATTACTAGTAGCAAGGAAAGGAGTGATATCAAGTATCTGGCATTTTGTAATTAACTGAACTAGATTTAGCATAGGGTTAGTTAGGGGTCCAGAATGATAGTGTCCTTCCAACTTCAAATAGAGATCACACATTTAAAAAACTTTAAAAAGAATACTTATCAATAAGTAAACCAGTTAATAATAGAAGCAATCAAAAGCAAGATAACATGTGGATAGCACAGCATCCACCAATAATGAGGTATTTATAGTAGCCATCTTACCAGAGAGTTAAAAATATGAATTAAAATTTAATTAAATGACATTATTTATATGTTTGCTATTTTTAAGAAGAGATTCAGCATGAGAAAGAAAAAAATCAAATTACTACAATTTCATGAGCTAAGAAACTGAATCAAAAAAAAAAAAAAAAACCCACAAGAGGTTTTGTTTGG